>CM066573.1:13939302-14204302 GCA_033816785.1 Picus viridis
CTCAGTGCTTAAAATTTCAGTGCTTCAGAATTCCCATATCATAAGTGTTTTGCTGGAGAGAGACCCATGAGAGCCCCAAGATTATTTCAGAGAAGCAGAAGTCTAAGCCTAGGCCAGCACCTGCAATAAAGACAGCAATAGCTTCTCTTCCAGTGCCTGAAATTGAGAACCACAGGTGTATTCTGCAGACTGAAAAGACATCCAAATGAAGAATTTCACACAGTGTGTTACAAAGAGATATACCTGCAACATATTACTACTGAATGACATCCATGTCCCACACATTACCTGTAAAAACTCATCACTGAATAAAAGACCCTATAGTATTTTCCCACTACTAAATCCTACAATGCATCACAAGCATTTTGTGCTCCCATGATAAAGGTATAGGAATGTATTACAATGGATTAGGCTGGGCAGTAAATGTATAGCACATTGGGTCTTCTGCATCAAAGTCACACATTCTTTTCTTCTGTGGTATGGGTACAGTACTACCAGGCAGCCAGCTTCTCAACAGGCATGAAATCATTTAAATGTGTCCATCTTTGGGGAGAGTGCACTTGGAAGCAATACTCTCCTGTCCTCTCTACTTAACTGTGGTAATTAGCTCATGGACACAGACTGTCTGAGGCTATCCAGGGCACCAGGTCCCCTCTCATCTTCCTTCATGGACTTAGGGAAAACAAGCAAAAGTGCAGCAGTCTCACCTGGCTTTTCAGATGTGATTGTCAAGGGATGAGAAAGATCTAGGACCAAAGTCGAGCCATTTTCTGCAGCTTTGGAGAAGAGATCTTCTTTGCTGTACAACACTGAAATCCTAATTCCTAGGATATGTGATACAGACTGCCAGAAAGGGAAATGTAGATCTACTCTTCACTTCTCTTTTCTGATCCATTTTGCTCTTCTCTCAAACTGCTCCCCATTTTCTCTCCTGCAACCTGCATTAGCTCCTCATTCTTATAATTAAATCTCTACTGACATATTTCTATCTTCATCCATTTTCTTCTGCCTTTTTCCTCCTTTTCCCTTCTCTTTACAGAGCTGTTCCAAACCTCATCCTTTGATTCCTCTTGTGGAGTGACTGAGGGGAATCTGAGGATGAAATTGCCTCCCAGGAAAGGTGCAGAAACCTAGGGATCTCACAATCTCTTAAAAGAGTTACAGCAATGCAAGATTTCCAGTGTCTTCTCCATTAAAGCTCCCAAGGCAATTCTACGAGTGAGGTGGAAGGAAGGTAGCCATGACAACTGAAGGCTTAATAGTATCTGGTGCCTTCTGCTGATGAGACTCTTACAGACCCCAGAGTGGAAACTAATGATGCCATCTCCAGGGTGATGCATATCCTCCACTATGACCTAATGGACTAGAACAGAAAAGGGGCAAATATGGCACAGATAACGTTGTTTTGAATGCAAGCCAGGAAGTTAAGATATACCATTAATCATAACTGAAAAGGAAATATCATGCCCTATTCAGGTTCTTGAAAAGAAGGAGGGGTCACAACCAGACCACCTAGGCTAAATGTATAACTCAGTATTTGTGTCTGTCTCTCTGACTTGACTAGACAAGGATGCAGACTCTGGTGGATTGGCAAGGTAGTCTGCCTCACCAATCTCCTGAATGTAGATGGCACTCAAGACACAAGTTCCAATGCAAAGTGCCATTACATGTGATTTGAACATATGCCTCCATGGCCCTTCGTAAAGACTGAATGACACGTTGTAGAATGTGGTCTGTGATGTAGTCACCTTAGAAGAAAAGCAATATGAGAATGGTTTAAAAGTGGGTGAAACAACACTGGTGCGACACTGCTTGCTTCACACAGACTGTGGAAAGAAAGGAGGACTTCTTTGTGACTATGTCATTGTGAACTGACAGACATTCCCATCTTTCCTGCCAAACTCTGTCTTTGTAATTCTGCAGTAACATTGTAGTGGGAAAAGTCCCAGATATGACCCTAGGAATTCACGTGATGCCTCTGAGCCGTTGCTGCAATCCAGTCCGGCTGACCTGACCTCCAAGAAGCACAGCCAGAGAAGGAGGGCTGTGGTTCCATGAGGCAAACCAAGGCAAGGCTTTTTTATATGATTGACTCCTACTAGTGGACCTCAGTCATTTGAGGATGGAAAATAGACTAAGTAAGAGAAGAAACTTTATTTTTTTAATAGCTCGATTAAGTTGTGCATGATTTAAGATGCTCCTGACAAGAAATGCACTTAAGAGCTTCACTATTACATCACACCAAGCAGCAATGGGATAAAGGTTAAAGTACTTAGCTTCCAAAATAGTACAGAGCCAAGATCAATCAAGTGGGAAGAAGTCCTGTCTACCATGTCTGCCCACATTCTTAACAGTATAGTGGTGCACAGTGCAAAATCAGATTCCCTTGATTAATTCCAAGAGTGACACAGGTGCTGCATCACACACTGCCCCTGGTGATTTCTGAACCTCATACCCGGAATCCTCATGAACTCATAGTTAATCTGTTGTGATTTCAATTATGATTTCAAAACTGATTCAAGTAAGAACTTAGATGTATTCAGGACTCATCTGTTTTCCTACTCTTCGTGAGAAGTTCTAATAAGCCTTTTGCTGCCATCTTCTTGAGATGCTCACATTTCATTGATTTATCTTCTGAAACCTGGTAATTTCTTCGTGATTCTAAGGTCACTCATCTACAGATTAAAATCTCTAGGCTCATTTTTCAGCAACATCTTCTACTTACCACTGAAGTTCATGCTTAAGAAAGAAACTTTCAGAAGGTCACATTCACAGGTTTCCCTCCTGGTTTTACAGGATCTTCTGTTGCGTTAGTCATGTAAGGGCAGCCATACTGTCTACACTTACACTACCAAATTAAGATGGGCCAAATTAAGCTGGGCCCTGAGGCTAACTAGTGTTATCCAGCTTGCTTTCCATGAGTGCAGAATCATAGCTCCAAAGCAGGTGGCCATGCTGAAACTGCTATTGTGAATAACTGCTGGTCTGTACAACCCAAACTGTCTCTGCATGTTTTCTTGACAAGAAAACGTTCTTGCAGTTGGCACAGATCAAACACGTACCAGGGACTAAACTGATAAATTAACTGTGACAGCCCTCCTGCCTGTGTCCTGGGCCATCTAGTTTACTACCACAGACATCATAATCACAAAGTCAGAAGGGTATTCTGCCGCCTTCTGCACAATCAGGAAAGAGCTGAAGAAATGAAAGGACTACATCATGCTGTCATGTCATCTGATCTCCAGTTCTGGCAGTTAGTAGGTAAAGGTCTCCATCAGAATTTTTAAAACCCACCACTCTCCATTTTGTCTCATTTGGGATGTTTCTGGCCTTCTTAAGCCCATTGCATTTCCATGCTCCACCACATTCTGTAGCAACAGGTTAGTACTTGTGGCCCCTGAGGAGGGCTTCAAAGATGATCAGAGAGATGGAGCACTTCTCCTGAAAGGACAGGTTTAGGTTGGGTCTGTTCAGCCTGGAGAAGAGAAGGCTCCAGGTAGACCTTTCATTGGCCTTCTAGTATGAAGGGTGCTCCAGGACAGCTAGAGAGGGACTTTTTATAAAGGCATCTGGTAGAAGGAGGAGGGGCAATAGTTTTAAACTAGAGCAGGGTAGATGCAGATTAAACATTAAGAAGTTCCTTACTATGAGGGTGGTGAGATGCTGGAAGTGGTTGCCCAGAGAAGTTGTGGATGTCTCATCCCTGGATGATCAGGATGGATGAGGCTTCAAGCAACCTTACACAAGACATGCAAGTGCTGTGGATTTACAGAGCGGCAAAAAGATGTTCTTCGTTTTCTGTGATTTGTTCTGTTCTCTACACTATTGCCAGCATTAATCATAGAATCACAGAATCATAGAATCAGTCCTGAGAAGTCCCTCTCCAGCCTTCCTGTAGGCCCCCTTCAGATACTGGAAGGCCACAATGAGGTCACCTCGGAGCCTTCTCTTCTCCAGACTGAAGAGCCCCAACTTCTTCAGTCTGTCCTCATAGGAGAGGTGCTCCAGCCCTCTGATCATCCTCGTGGCCCTTCTCTGGACACGCTCCAGCACATCCACATCCCTCCTGTAACAGGGGCTCCACAACTGGACGCAGTACTCCAGGTGGGGTCTCACCAGAGCTGAGCAGAGGGGAAGAAGCACCTCCCTTGACCTGCTGGCCACACTTCTCCTGATGCAGCCCAGGATCTGATTGGCTTTCTGGGCTATAGAGGGTGTTAAAAATCATCATTAATTAAAGTGGAGTTTTCAGAAATGTTGAGGTGAATTTTCAATATAGCCTTTACTGACACTTAGTGAGAGCTGTGATCCTAAGATGCTCTTGAAAACTGCATTATTATGCACAATCACACATCTTTTTTAAGATTTCACCCTTGCTTTATTCTCTCAGCCAGTCAGATGCTATTAGGTGCTACAAGAAGAACCTCCTAAAGATGAAATAGGAAAACTCCTAAAGATTCCATTAACAGAAAAACAAACCTACCTGACCTATTTTCACAGTCATCAGATAGAAAAAAAAAAAAAAAAAAAGAAAGAAAAAGAAAGAAAAAAAAAGGTGAATTCTTTGCCCATATCTCTGCTCCCATCTCCAGGCAGAGATGTTACCTTGGGATGATTCTGAAATCGTGGAGGAACGGACTGAATCTTGTCCAGCTGGCCCCAAATATCTACTTTGGCTCAGAGAGACCCAGAAAGACACTAATGTCTTTAGCAAGACTTCACCCTTACAAAGAATTTTTGTACAATTTTGCACCCTGTTAATTAATTCAAGGAGAAAGTATTAGGCAGGCTTGTGTAACTTTGCTGGTCCACCAATCTAAGGAGCAGTATTTGTTTTGACTTGCGAGTAATAGATGATACATTTTTTCATAATTATGGACTTCATCATAAGGATAGGCAAAGAGATTTTAATCTCAAGTTGATAAATTTTGCAGGGCTGGGTAACAGGTGGAGCCATTTATCTCTGTACTAACTTGATCGTGTTTATGAACCAATTGACGAATCCCTCAAAGGAGTTCCAGGCCTGCCTTGTTACTTATTTATTAACCACAAGGATCCATGGGAATCCAAACTGGTTTACAGTGCAACTTGATTATCCAAAGCTGTAGCTGTCCACAATTCCCTCTTCCTCAAAACAGAGATTTATCCCTGCATGTCTATTAGTTACAATGAACATTGTCTCAACGGTCAGAAGTCTCAATTATCCAAACAAATCCCTTATGACATCAGGATAATTGAGCTCAGCTACTCCTATGGATTGCTGAAATACCAACATTCCCATGTAATTTCTCATTAGGATTTAAGTGAGTTTAGATTGTATCTTAGAAGTCTGTCTTTGATCATGGAGCTATAATGCAAACACACAGATGACATTATTCCCACACAATTAGTCATTCATCTTAAAGTGTATTTTAAATATTAAGGATGATGTGCCTTCTTGTAAACTCTCTCCAGTTTCTGCAGAGAGCTTAACTACTTACCAGCAAACTGGGATGGTGACAATCTATTTTTTTTTATCAGAAAAATGAGAGGTCATAATACAGTGTAATTTGCAGCAAGCAGCAGCTACTGGTAATGGAAACAGGAGTTTCCACATGTATCACACAATTATATAGCTGAAATTAAATGAGAAAGTTACTTTTAGGATAATAACACATCAGGTGTGATGTGGCAAGAAGATAAGGGCTTGCCTTAGTGAGCACAAATAGATAGTAAGACCCCACTTGGAAAAGCCACCAAGTCAAAAACAACTTTGTGAGGAATTGGAGTGTCACTGAGAGCTGATGGGACAGTGCAACAGGCACAGAGGCTGATGTTCAGGAGTGGAAGTTCTCTCATACAAACTATATTCTCACCCTTAAAGGTTAGACTAGATGATCCTTCAGGTCCCTTCCAACATGGTACTCTATGAACCTGTGAATCGTTGTTGAACACAAAATGTCTACTTTGCACCCAAATCTACCCTTGCACATCTTGGCCTGTGGTGCAGTGAATGGTACAAGAGAGAGCCCGGAGAGGACAACAGTGAAGTTTGTTTGTGGAGTCCTAGATGAGAAAAGTATAGAGTGGATGGTAAGGTATTAGGGCATGGGCCCTACTAAAAGACATACTTATGGCTTTGGCCTCATCCTGGGCAGCACCAGGGTGGTTTGGTCATATGGGACAGAGTAGAGTTCTGTGCTCAGGGCGGGGCTCTCATCCTGGGGACAGGAGGAAACAGAGATGGATGGTGAGAGAAGAGGGGAAAATGAGTGAGGATGCTAGAGACAGAGACAAGAGCAGGTCAATGAAATCGAAAGACACCACTTTGATCATCAGAGAAGCAAGCCCAGAATAACCTCTCAGTTCATGATTCTTACTTCCTTACTTCCTCTAGAAGTTTTCCACCTGACTGCTAGGTCCCTAGACTTTTGCAACATTTTTGCAGCTGGGCTGGGACAAGCTCGTAAAAAAACATTGCTGTATCCCACGACGCAGGAGCACTTCTGCAAGTGCTCTGATTACTGTATATTTTCAGCATGTGGCTGTTCACCTGACATCAGCCAGTCCCACATATGCCAAACATTTAACATTTTCGTGGGTATGAAGTCCTGAACCCTACAGGCAGAGAGAGAAGTGAATTCCTGGGGCGCTTGGAAAGCATTGGTGTGTGTTTCAGCTTTCAGAAGCTCCCCACATGGCAATGCCATTGCATAGGTGTTCCTTCAGCAGGCTGATGCGTGGGCATGGTAACTACCTGTTGTGACTGCTTCCAGTTCATAGAGGTGTACAAAAGGTTCCTGGGGTCTGTCCATTTTGCAAACACCTGAACGGACTGGAAGATCTCAGGTGGTCTCAAGGGATAGAGGTGGAATTCTTAAACTCAGTTCCTACATACTCTGCTTGCTTGAGCAGGGTGTGCCTCAACCATGCTATTTCCTGAGGCTACTGAGTAGGCTGAAGGAGTACTCGTTTTGCTCCTACCACTGCTCAACTTGCTTGGTTGTCTCTTCTAGCTGTTAGTGAAGCAATGGGTAGGGATAAGCCTCTTCCCACAACAAGGAGTATAAAATACCGCTGGAGCCGGTGTGTCTTGGCGAGAGTAGGCAGCCATGATAACAGTACAGAGGCTGGCGAGAGGACCCTGGATAAAGGTTTAAGTTCTCACCATCCTGGTTTTGAAGGCCTAAGGGGTTGATTACAAAAGGGATTGATCCTACTGTCAGCTATTCCTGCTTCAATGATTGCTCTACAGAGGCTTTTCTTTACTCTCATCAGTGGCATTTGTTATTTCAGAGACTGGTGAGTGATGACACAGTATCAACCGGAGAACTTTGGCAAACATTCTCCTAGAAGCAAGAGAGAATAGCGAGTTTTGTTGTTTGTTTTATTTCTCATACAGATGTTTCCATAGAAGTATCTATAACACTTTTACCCTGGAGATGGGAAAACTATTCTTTGGGTCATTTTCAGGAGGATGGCTGCGGAAGAACCTGGTATTTTGGAGGCAAATAGCAGAGGGCAATGGATGTTGGAAAAGAGGGGGTAAAGAATTTACCTTACATTGTAATCCCAAGACTGGATTTGGGAAAAAACTAAACAGAGCAGTTTGGAGTGGGGAAAAGGATGATCATGAAGCTCGGCATGAATGGGGGCCTCTTGCCTTCAGTGGCTGATTACAATGTGTATTTCAGGAAAGAAAATTATATAGACTTCATGTCCTCTTGGAATTCTTCAGCAGCACCAGCTTCTTCCCACTGACTTTATGGGGACAGACACCTGCCTAAAGCAGTTTCAACCACCTTCTGGAGGTTCCCTCTACTGATTTCATAGAGCCATCAGCTTAGACTAGATATATTTTAGGCAGCTGAAGTTAGATGAGCTGAATCTCATCCCAAAAGACTCACCATTAGGTACAGCTCTAGGTGAGCTGGCTACACCCAGGTAAATATAATTCTGACTTTGCATCTCTTTACAGAGCAAAGGCCTGATCAAGAGGCAGTGAGGCAAATAAAGCAGTGAAGGATCCTGTGTGTCCTCTCTGCTGTTTCCATTCACCAAGCTCCTGAAAGGCCCCAGTAGAAAAAGAAAGCTGCCTTTGCTCCTCTTCAGTATCCTCCAGAGAGGGCAAAAAACACCTACTCTTATTCACAGCAAATCACTCTTCAGGCACAAGGCCTGGCTGTCACTGAGGGACATGATTCACCTGCTCTCTTGCTACTTAAGATGGGTCTATATTTTTGAATTGTCCAGCTCTATCAAAGTTGCAGGAGAAAAATGAGAGGCTTAAAATAGCTAAAGAAGAAAATTCCCCAACTGTCAGTTTTACAGTTCTGAAATCCATTCCAGGAGAGCTAGCTTTAGCCCTATTTCCTGATCACACAGGAAAAAAAAATGAGGCGATCAATTAAAGTTTTCCCATGCATCCTCTTGGACAGATGGTTGAACCATTTTAATTAAGTGCATGTATTGGACTGACAGGGTTGATGTATCTGACGTGACAGACATTTTCTGTGTTCATTTAGGTTTTTAATCTTTCACTCTCTTTAGTATGCTTAGAATTGTGCTATTTGCACTGTGCTTTCAGAAGAATTATTCAATACACAGTCGATTGCTTGGATTATTAGATTTTTATTGGTTGTTGTTGTTGGGTTTGGCACGGTGAAAAGCTCCTCAGCAGCAATTAGCTACCACTCTGGCTTTCACGAAAGGATCTCATTTTGGAAGGCTTTCTGGAAGAGGAGAGAAGGGCCCCGATTTTTGAAGATATTTAGGTGTTGAGAAGGGCAAAGATAGGTTTTCAAAAGCATGTAGCTACCAAATACCTGAAATTTCAGTGGAACTAGAATGGTGTTTAGCTAGATACCTGCAGCGCTAGACACCTAACCACCCTGCAAGTCTGCCTCACTGCAGCACTATGTGGTGGATGTTCTCTTGGTTTCCCTCTCAAAACAAAATTAAATTAGTCATATGTTCTTGCTCCAAGGAGTTTTAAAATGAACCACATGCTTCTCTTTCCATACATCCCTTTACATTCAATGGCTTTGCATGAAGTGGAAGTTGTGGCATATGACAGTAGGGGCTCTCAAATTGAAGACAGGATCATGGGGTAGCATGGAAGCTTATGGCTCTCCCTTACATGACTTCAGTGGTAGGAAATTGGTAAAAGAACACATAATAACAATGTTCTAATGCATATGTGGAACATGTATTTTATATATATGGAATTGTTCAACACGTTTTCTTTCCTTATTTGGTAGGTATTTGTAGAAATATTAAACATTGCTACAATATGTCCAAGGCCTCTGACTTTCCTGGGCTTCTTCACATGATTTTTTCAGTCCTGTTTTAATATTAATAGATATTAACAGGTAGATTTGGTATTAATAGAAGCTACTGTCTCTAGGTTTCAATGACTATCAATCAATAGCTGCAGAAGTACCATACACTGGAATGCTGCAGAAGTACCATACACTGGAATGCTGCAGAAGTACCATACACTGGAATGCTGCAGTGGCTACAAATAGTTTTCTTATTTCCAGTGCCTTTACTGGCCAGCATGAGTGATTGTTCTCACCTAAGATAAACTCCTGTGCTCTTACATGTTTCACGGCACAAAAAGCAGTGTCTCCTGCTGGTGCAAAAACCACACTTGAAAAGCACTTCTGTGGAGACCTGACTGAGATGCTTATTGAAGAAAATAAGTGTTTTTATCCACAAGACTTTGCAACACCATATTGCCAGTCCTCAAAACCTCAGTTTTGAGAAGTTAGATCTTCTGAATGGTGTTTGAGGAAAAGTAGGAGGAAATGGTAAAAATTGTGAATGTGGCCATGCACCTGACAGTTCTGGAAGATACTAAATCTGTGACACAGCAGACAACTAGAAAGAGAAGACTGAGGAAGAATTTAAGTTGTGCTGTTCAGGGAATGCAATAAGACCTGGGGTTTAAAAATAAATATATCCTCTCCTGGATAGGTAGAGTGAGTGAAAGAGAGCCTGAGGTATATTCAGTTTCAAAAACATGTATGTATAGTCCAACCAGTGCATGTACAAACCCTGCACTCCTTCACACATTTCAAATACCTGCAGGCATAGATAAATACTTGGATAAGCACATACCTCTTTGCTTGCTTACATGGGAGATTTTGTTCATGCAATAAAGGACGAGCACTTCTTTTGCAAAAGCTCATGCTGCATCTGCATATGTGAGTATTCCGGGAAAGTCAAAACAGCCACACATCAAAACTCCCACTAACATGCACTGTCTGAGGGCTTCTGGAGAGTGGGCTAATGACCTTACCAAATCGCTAACAATGGAAGGCAGGACGGAAGGCAGGAAGGCAGGCAGGAAGGCAGGCAGGAAGGCAGGCAAGAAGGCAGGAAGGAAGCAAGGAATCAAGGAAGCAAGGAAAGCATATAATACTGCTCCAAACAAAAAAAAAAAAAAAAAAAAAAAAAAAAAAAAAAAAAAAAAAAAAGGACAGATTAAAAATATGATCTTGAAAAATACTGGTTGAAAAACACAGCCCTGAACGATCTGCAGGTCTTTTCTAGCAATAAATCAGAAATGTTAATATCCCATGCATTACAGAGGGTGTGATACATGGTATTGTCAGATCCACAGATGGGATCAGTAAACAGATTCACTCCTTATGAGCAGAATCAGCAATCACACCTTTGATTTTCCAAGAGAAGCATCTGAAATGATCTAAGAATATCAAAAGAGGCCAGTAGCTAAGACTGACATTATTACACAAGCAGTCACATTTTGATATTTAAGCTTGTACATTCCTTAAGCCTCAGTCAAATTTCTTGGCATTGTCAAAAAAAAAAAAAAAAAAAAAAAAAAAAAAGAAGAAAAAAAAAGAAAGAAAGAAAGAAAAATGAATTAAAAAAGGGGAGAAAAAACAGGCCATGCTCCTGATGAAAGCAGCTGTCATTCAGCACTAGGACTTGCCCTTCGAACAGCTGTACTTGATCTCAAAACTCTCACCTGCACAGCATGATAGGCTGAATCAACTCTCCTCTTTGTCTCACTACCTCAGATAAGCCTGTCATCAAAGTGAAGAGATAAAAAAGAGACAATCATAACTCTAATGTCATATTTGACAGAGGAAGCTGTTAGTCAAGTAGCTTTAAACTGTTTCTCCTCTCCATGTATCGAGTGACGTCCTGGCACAGCGACAAGAACTTATCACAGTACTTTTTTGTATGAGAAAGAAAAAAATATAGCAGAACAGATGTGTCATCATAGACACACCTTTAGTGGACCTTCAAAGTAAAGAACCAGAGAGGCTCTTTCATGAGACAAGTGTCACAACAACTCCATCTTCATAGAGGTGTCTACACAGGCTGCAGCAGACAGCAGACAGCACACAGCAGGTATTAGAGGTAACTACGCTAGTAAGGAATTGGCTCAAAGTGCCAATAAAACAGGTTTGCTAGGGCCAGATCCTGAATTTGCTACTCAGGCAAAATGCTAAGTAGTGTTAGGAACTGGTCCAAAGGCAGTTTCCTAATAAGAAACTGAAAATAGCTTGCTCATCATAGCTGGCATTCCAGAAAAGGTGAGACGAAGTGCCCCAAATACACAGACTGGGGTGTAGCAAATGTAGGCTATTGACTACTTGTAAGAACTGTTAATCAATCCATCACATCAAATAATTATCAAGCCTATATTTGAGTATTCACCAAAGTTCCACTTTTAGTAGTGCAGCAGCTTAAATGGTGCCACTTGCTTTTACGCACTGCATTTAGCCCAGGGATCTCACCAAACGTTAGAAATTATATTCAGAACATTCTGGTCAGGTGGAGCTTTTGTGTACAGAAAAATGCCTATGCTGGAAAAGCATAAGCACAGCCCTGGGCCTATGGGGCCTTATGTTGATATAAAAATGAGATACGTTGGACTTCATTCAAGAGATCCACAGTAATTTTACACACCTAAGAAACTTTGTGACTTGCTTACCTGCCTGAAGCTCCCATAGTAATCTTACACAAAACCTTCAGCATTTAGAAGTTCTGTGACTGGGAGGTTTTTGTTTTAACACCATGTGTCTCTTCTGTAGGTTTCAGCTGGATCAAGGTCATGGAGAATAATAAAAGTCAGTGTATTTGCCACCTAATCCTCTAAGTTTTGACTATATAAAGTGCCCAAAATATATGGTCAGGCAGTAATAACTACTAGTTCTATGTGCCTGAAATAGTATGGGTAGTATGGATAACTCCAGTACCATACCTCACCCTACTGTTGGATTAATGTCCCATAAATTAGGTCTTTAAAAGTTAAGCATCTCATCTAAGCCATGGATCTCAGCTGCCCCTGGGGCTAGAGAAAAGAGTAACCTCTACAAAGTGAGCAACTGTGTCCTGAGCTGGGTGCCTTTCATAGGGAGGCTGTCTTGCCCTCTGACGGGTCTGAACTTTCTTTTGAGGTGTAACTGAGATGGTTCTCCTAGGGTAAGACGAGTCTCTTTGGTGGCCACTGTTTAATGTGTTGAATCTCATCCATAGAACCAGATCTTTAAATATCTAAAGGTCCTTCAAGTTTCAACAGCTGGAAGGATTTTCAGAAGTTTCTAGAACACACAGTTCATCAAGAATAAGGCACTTCAGGATTTTTAAAGTCCTGCAAACACCTATCTGCATGGTTAAGTGTTAAACATCTTCAGGTGTCCAAGCCAAAATCCACAGAAAAACAGAAATGACAATCTATTGAAAACTACATCCTGCTACTACATCCCAGAGAATAAATAGTTGTGTTGGCTGAAGATGACAGTCCAGTTTAAAACTAATTTAGGGTTTTTGAAAGATAGCCTCTTTCTCAGTAAGAAAAAATGTGATCAGACCACGTGAAATGCAATGAAATGAAAATATTCTTTTTTAATCTCTCTGATTTTTGGGTGCCACCAACCAGATGAAAAAAAAAAAAAAAAAAAAAAGACTATAAGTAAATATTTTTTTTTAATCAGTTGTAATTTTTAGAGTGCTGGCAAAACTCCTCAATTCTGCAGCAGGTTTCTTCCAAACCTTCATCCAAATAATTGCATTTTCCCTATGTCTTCCAGTGAGTGCTGAACTACTGCTGCCATTTCTTAGGTCATTTGTGAGCTAGACTGAATAAAACCACAATGTGATCTCCATGTTAAAGATGTTGCGTGGCTAGTTTATGCATGTGCCACTGTGTGGTTCATGATACACAGCTGTAAGAGCAAGTCCTGATCCTGAAAGCTAGTAAAGGTTCCTCCTATGAGGACATACTGAAAGAGTTGGGGCTGTTCAGTCTGGAGAGAAGGCGACTCCAAGGTGACCTTATTGTGGCCTTCCAGTATCTGAAGGGGGCCTAAAGAAGGCTGGGGAGGGACTTCTCAGGATATCAAGTAGTGATAGGACTAGGGGGAATGGAATGAAGCTGGAGGTAGGGAGATTCAGACTGGATGTGAGGAGGAAGTTCTTCACCGTGAGAGTGGTGAAGCCCTGGAATGAGTTGTCCAGGGAGGTGGTTGAGGCCCCATCCCTGGAGGTGTTTAAGACCAGGCTGGATGAGGCTCTGGCCAGCCTGATGTAGTGTGAGGTGTCCCTGCCCATGGCAGGGGGTTGGAACTAGATGATCTTTGTGGTCCTTTCCAACCCTGACTGATTCTATGATTCTATGAAATGTCCAACGCGTAACCCATATTCCCATGGTTGTTGCTGGATTTCAAGAGAGTACCTTGGGCAATGCGCAAAGTTGTCCAAAATGCTCTGCTGCTATTTCTCAACTTCTTTTAAAGGATTTATTATTATTGTTACTATTATTCAAACCTCACACGTTATAATAGTATATAAGATACTGTGTTATTATGTGCCTATAAAAACTAATTATGGGCCTGGACATAAGGAAAGATTGGAAAAGACATATTATTCCACCATCAGAGCATTTCCAGTTTGGAAATGATGTAGCACATCCCAGCACAAGTATTATCTCAGCAAAATACCCTTAGGAAATACTCTATGAAGCACCATCATTTGTCATGGTGATGGAGTCGCAGTGTTGAATAAGCAACTCGAAGTCTTGACATCAGCCAAGAATGGCAGTTCAGTGACTTTGTTTTACTTTAGGCCCTACTGGAAACACCATACAAAACCAGAAAAAAAATGAATGCTGATGCTATTTTTCACTGCTGTCTGTTAATAGAAGGCACTGAGCTTTCCTAGGCACCACCATCTCTAACAATCTCTGCCCTTGTTGGCATCAACTAATAAATGCATGGAGGAGCAGGGGTAATTGAAGCATTTTCTACCCCATGGCAATGCCTGCACCCCGTGTCATAGATGCAGCTGGAGGTCTGTCTGGCTCAATCCCTGCACTGCCATGTGTTTGTGAGATCAAGGGACAGCCACTTAGGCTGGCAGAAAAGCAAGGAAAGAGATTCCCTTTCTGAAAGTATTGGATCCAACTATCATCTTGGATGGTGATCTGACACATGGGCATGTGGACACCTCTATGAACAACAAAGGGTGAATGAGCACCAAGTGCCTGCTGCACCCTCCACCAGCCACTCTCTCCAGTGAACCCTCAACATGCTGAGGGGCAAGAGAATGGAGTCTTGGATAAGTTTTACATCTGACCTGTGAAATGCAGGTCACTCAGTAAGGATGAAACTTAATACTTCCTAACACCCAGACAGAAGAGAGGTTATTCCTACTGTGTCATAGCAGCTAAGCCACAGGAAGCTGCTGAAACACTCTGCCAGCTTTCCTGAAATAAACCAGTTTTAGTTTCATGCATGTAGTGAAATTTTACCTTACGCTTCTGAATTCGAGCCACAATTATCTTATCTGCAGGGTGATTAAACAGCTTATTCTTTCCCTCCTTTTATAATCCTCAGCCAGAGGTCTGCTAATCCACAAGGGTTCATGATGCCTAGGAGCATCCTGCCTTTCCTTGCTGCTGGTGGTTCTGCATACACATGGTGGACTGGAGCATGTTTGGGAGAGTTTGGGCAGGGAACCTGTCCAGGTGCCAAGTTTTCATTAATAGCATCACCCAAACTTGCTGGTTTACACCTTAGGTTACGCTCTTCTGTGGATTTACTTCCTCCACATTTACATCAACTTTATTTCTTGATGCTATTTCTGAAATCACACTAGATCAAATTCTCCACTCAGTTCCTCTTGCATAATCACTGCTGGGCAGGGTGCATACAAATGAGGGCATGATTTAGCCCACTGTGTATAAATTAATGTGAACTCAGATATTAAGCACAGGTGACTCGTAGTTTCCCTCTCATATAAACAGACTTTGCTCTGAAATGTCAGTGAAATAATTACCTTTGGGATAGTGCAGATCTCAGCAGTTTTCCCCACCTGCTAGCGGAAGAGCATAACTCCTTTTTATGCCATCTTTACTGTTGTCATCAGTGGTCAACATAGCAGAAGACAGTGATGATATAGACAGAAGGTTTACCCACCTGCTAAAAGGAAGACCATTTCTATAAATACACAAAAAATGACGTAATGATATTTGAGAAAGGTATTTTTTGGGCCATACACCTTTTTCTGACACAACTTGATGGTGGGTCATTGGGCTGGAAACAGTAACTCAGGAAAACTAATCCAGAGCCAGCTAACCCCAAGCACATACACATGCATTCCTAGTGTGATTAATATCTGTGTGCAACCAGTCTGGGTCTTGGGCTGGCAGGGACCACTGGCAAGTGGGACTCCTTCCTCATTTTCCAATGAACCAGCTATCTTTCCTGTAGCCTTGGAGTGCGCTGAAGATCCGTCAGTCCATCACTGGGTTAGTTACTTTCTTTCTCTCAAGCTTTTCTCCTGCCAGGCTGTTGCTTTGTCTGTGGTGATGCGGCAAAAGAATCCTTTCTAGATCCGTTTGCCTTCCTTAAGCCTTGGAGTCATCAAAACATGTATTATATAGGGAGTGTTTTATCCTGTGTTTCCAAAACATGACAGAAGCATGGCTACTTTCTTATCCATGCTTTTTAAAAGCTGTGAGTGATTCTGCCAGCTCACAAACTGTCATAGTCTGCTTTGTGAAGTCAGAAAAACATGAAAGCGTGGCATCCCCTTACTGCTCACTGAAATACAAAACCCGTCTAATGTTGGAACTTCAAACTTGCTAGCCTAGAAATAACACACATAAAGTAAAACATGACTTGCAGCTTGAGGCCTGGGCGCATTAACATTGGGAAGACTGTCAGACTGGTAGCTGCCACTTCTTACAACCAGATCAATGGCTTAGAAATGACATGCAGCACTTTGGGTCCCATTAGAGGCTTCATTAACAGCACTACATGTCTCTGAAAAAGCCAGTGTTATTATACATCATTACCTATACCTAATACAAACTATGCACGAGCAACACTATCTTTGCTGTCTGGTGTATCTGCCTTGACCAGATTCTCCTACAGGACCAAGACTCTCTGAAGACTTTGCAAAGTATACAACTGATCATTAAAAATTACGCCCAAGATCACATGGACTCAAGTCTACCTTTCATATAAAGCAAGTTGCTCTGCAGCTACATCAGCTAGAAACTGCCCCCCCCCCCCCCCCCCCAGTTTTGAGTCATTTAAGCCCTTGCCACATGGCTTAAAACATTCCCTCCCTGGTCCAAGAGTAATACAAACCTGCTTGCACTATGCAAGATGTGATCCAGTGATGAATTAGATCAACATTCCTTCCTCTGCTCAGATGCCTGAGATAGACAAGAAAAGTTCTGCCTGTGAAAACTTTAAATACTAGCTATTTGGCTGGTAGAGCTAAAGAAGTCTGAACATAAAGAAATCAGGACCACAAATTCAAGCTCTCTGGCATTTGGAACTACTTCACACAGAGCTACATTCTCACCGCCCACTCTCCAAACACACTCAGGTGCTGGCATTTTCACCCAGACTAATTAACAAATAGTGTGGCAATTAAATCACATGGCCTTACCATTGAGTTCAGAAAACTCCCCTACATCGCCGCAGAGTATAGCAACGTAGCTCATAAAATTATTTTATAACAACAGTTTAAGTGAAGCAAATATCACGAAAATACAACACAAATGTGATAATTATTCTAATTTATGTGATAACAATGTTACATGCAAACTAAATTGCCTTCCCAAGTCCATCCCACTTTGAACAGCTCCTCTGCTCCACGATCCTGCCTGGAGTATCCGGCAGCGTGTGTGCGGAGGGGCGCAGGGTGATTTCTCTGAATCTGACTTTGTAAGGCCTCCCACAGGAGTCTGTGAGGAAAAAGCCTTTTAAAAAGATCTTCCAAGAAGGAGAGATTTAGCTATCAAAAGGGCTATCCCATTCCCCAGGGAACTAGGAAACACGGAAGAAAGGTGGTCTTTGAAAAATACAATTTTGCCCTTCCGGGCTGATCCAGAAGCCCTAGTAATTTCAGCACTACCGAGTTTCATGGTCTGTTCCCCATGTTGTTTTGACTGGTAAGAGCAAGGAGGGACACATCAAGGCCAGGATGTTATCAAGAATACCCCTCATGTGGTTCACAGCTCCAGAGCCTTGCGTGTAAAGAGGGTATCTGCTATATTTGGTCAATGAGATTTCTGCCTTCCTGTTCCTCAGATCTTGACTCTTGGACAGCTGCAACAAAGATAAGAAAAGCCTCGGGAAACTAGAAGATGCTCATTTGGAGAAGGTATCTAGAGGGGGAGTTTAATATACAAACAGAGGGAGAAGGAAAGCAATAGAGTAAATGAGAAAGGCTTGGGGGTCATTTTTTTTTCTTTCTTATTTTTAAAGTAGGGTTAGTTAGTGGTGGCGAGATATCATTTCTGCAAAGAGAAAATGGAAAAGTCCACTAATTACATACTGTATGAACATGAGTAAGCCCAGCGTTTTCTGAGTCACAACAAGCAGTTATAAAGTGACAGGGAAATGTTTTAAAGTGATGATTCAAAAATAAAAAAGGCATTTGGAGTCACTGAGCGTGCAGAGTTAGCCCAGGTAACCACATGATCTTATCATTACTACCCTTCATCTGTCTGCCGCCCTCTTCCCACCTAGCGTTTGATACACTCACTTGTTGCATCTTGTCTTGCAAGTGGCATGACTTCAATTGCACTAATTGTGTGCATAAAGTTAACCATGCATGTAAATGTTTGCAAGATTGGAACCTCAGATTATAAACACTGGGAGAGGGCTCATCTCCTTCAGTGTAATCATGGAGTGGTAGATGCAATGGGGACTCAGAGAAGGGAAAGAAGAAATTTTCTGGGTACTGTAGAAGGCAAATTGCATTATTGTTATTATTATGCTTTAGTGTTGATTTTTTTATTATTGTTCCATTTTTCTTTGGGTATTTATCTCATATCCTCTCTCCCCTTTTGTGCTCCTTCTTTTCTTTAAAAAACACGGTGGCAGAAAAGGAGCTCTAGACATTTAGACACTTCCACTTGATTTCAGATGGAAGGATTATTATTGTGTATGCTCTTATCTGAATGTAGTTGTCTCGAGGTAGCTACTGTGCTAATATTATACAAAATTACGTAGGTGTTGCATGAGGCTGTAATTTGCACTAGAGGTAGTTAGTAGCTTGTTATTATTTATTACCTGCATTACAGCAGTATCTCAGAGTCTGGTGGGGAACCAGTGTGTTGCATTCTGCAAAAACACAGAACAGAAGGAAAGTCCCTGACCTAATACCAGACATGAGCTCCACAAGCAGATCAGAGAGCATCCTGGTGGGGCTCAGGGCAGCAAGCCAGAATGGATTGGGCCACCCTTTGCAGATTAGGCATACTGGAGTCCGAGTCTGTCAGTAGCCCACCGCCAAAACAGACACAAGGAGTGAAAATTGCTGATAGCAATTTTTAGAAGCAGATTCTTAAAGTCCAAAGCCCCTAAAAGTGCCCAGTCCCTGACCTACATAGATTTCATCAGAGGGGTAGAGGCAGCACACAAATGCAGGCAAACTGAAGGTTGTGGAAGGCAACAGGGCAATACTGGCCAGCTGCAGACATGGTGAAGGCCATGCTATAAGACATTGTGAAAGAGACCACTATGCCTTAAACTTACAAAATGACTCACTAACCTATAACAACATTACCTAAAACTCATAGTGAGCTCTTCATCTTCAAAGCACTTTGCAAAGATTAACTAATTAATTTCACTGTCAAATCTTTTGCAGATCTAGTAAGTGGTATTTGGCTCTACCTCAGAGAGCAATTTTTTCCAGGTACTGGCAGGGTAAACATTCATAATGATATAACCAGTGGGAAGAACGTTTTTAGCACTGGAACAATATTTTAATGAGAGACAAAGGTTAAGGATTGACCCTAGACCAAAGGGCTACACTGGGCCACTCACTGTGAAATCAGGACTCCCTCTTGTTCCTAGACTGGTGTCAGCACAACGAGCTGTGTGGCTTGTGCACACTGTATTTTAGGAAAACCTCACTAAACTGCCAGTTAGAGATGTGTACAGGGGTATGGCTGTTCTCAGGTTTCTGCCTTGTGTTCCCATACATTGTCCTTCCTGAGGACTCCGTACTTATGTCACTTCTCTTCCCGCTATGGATCTAGCCCGGACCCTCTGTCAGTCCCACACCATGGCACTGGGAATGAAAACAAGGTAGAGAGTCTGGCTCTTACAGGTGAGTTTCACTTTCAGTCTCCTGGCTGCCTTGCAAAGAGGCAGAGCAGCTCCCAAAGGCATCTCCTGCCTTCACATCCACATGCTCAGTTAATGTGGACTCAGCATGCTCTGATTTATGGAGGTTGGGGCTGGCTGACAATGTTCTTCCAGAACAGCTATATTGGCTTCAGTATGAAAATTTCACGTCAGCAGCAGCCAAAATTAGGCTGAAAAAACCTTCCATGTGGACACTGACAGGAAAGAGATTTTATCAGTGTGGATTATGCTGCCCAAAGAGGTTGTGTATCTACAACAGTAAAAGATTGCCTTCTGTTATATGCTGCATCAGTATTGTAAGGATCTCTGTCACTGCTGTGGGGACACCTTCCTGTAGAAACCAGGACAGATGCAGGTGTAAAGATTGGTGACTTTTGGAGTGTTAAATAAAATTGCTAGTGTTTACCACAGATTGAGAAGTGTTATCCTAAATGAATACAGAGCTCTTCTTGTCTCCCTTTGTTTAAAAATAGTAATTGCTGGAAACTCTCAAAATTTAAGAAATGTCAATGCCACATCATGCTTTTTAGAGATTATTTAACAATCTGCTGGGCATGTACAAGAACCCTGGTTTAAAAACCTATAGAATGAGAAGTCTGGAAAGAACTGAAAAATTATCCTATTTCTCTGCAGGGAAGCAACAACAGAATGCAGCTATGGATAACTTGGAAATGAGATCTTTGATTTCTAGTAAGGGGAATGGGTAAGGAGAGATGTCACTGCTGTCATGGTAATTCTATCTGAGATGACTGTGTTTGTATACTGAGAATGAAAAGGAACTTTACAGGCTGCTTGTAAAAGTTTCAACACTTAGAGGAGAAAAATGCCTGAAAATTGGTGACAACTCCTCAGACCTAGGGTATGTCAGCCCCTTGCACTTCACCTCTCACACATAATGAGATAAAAATGTTACAGGAGATAAAATATCTTGTCAAAACACCGTGATCTCTCTTTTTGCACCTAAATCTCAATATTGTCTATATTATTCATGGCCAAATACAGACCTCAGTTACAACTGTAAATCTCATTTGATGGGTTAATATAAACAAAATCCAGGGCAGAATTTCACACAGCTTAAGCTGTATACTGCTAAAAAGTTCTCACCTTCATTTTCCCAGTTGCTCCAATGGGTAAGGTGTTTCTGGAACAATGCAATGCAAGTGTTAATACCTACTGCATTTTAAGCTTGCTGCCAGATTTTTCCTATTCTAGCAGTGACACAAACGTACCATTACCAATTGCTAAATCAAAGGTGCCCAGTGTGAGTTCCAGACCCCAAATAAGTTCACTGAGAGTTTTCAGTGCCAAGAAGGGACAAGTTTGGGTGCAGAATGTTTAATGATAGCTGTCTATGCCTCCCTGAGTTGCCCAAGAACAAAGAGCAAAAGGCTGCCATTTTGAGCTACAGAAGGAAAAGCTCTTTAGGGCATTTCCAGGCTCTGAAAACCTCTTTGCTGTAACAAATGAGGTTGTGCTGCTGGCCGAGGAGCTGTTGACCCTTGCATGTCCTCTGTTGCCAGTGCTATCTTGGAATGCAGGGAGGCTCCAAAATAAGAGCGTAGTGTTTCTCAGGGGTCCAGAGAACAAAACTTTCAGCTTCAGGAATGTGAAGTGCGGTTGCAGAAAGCCATCAAGTAGCAACAGTAACAAAACCACCAATGGCATCTGTTATAGACTGTAGAAAAGAAGATCTAGCTAAAACACAGAGAATCATTCTTTCAGTCGATACAACCAAGATACAACTGCACATGCCTCTGAAAGCTAAATGAAAAAGCCAAGCTGATGCAGCAAAGCATCTGCAAACATACCCTTGTTCTAGCCTACATAATGTCTGTGTGATGGTTTGTATCTAAAACACAGCCTTTGCCCTGCTAAACTCATCTGTCAGATCCCTCAAAGGAGCAAAATCTGAAATGGAGGCATCAGCTAGTAGTTTTCATGACAGCTTATAACCAGTGTGTGTTAATGCCCTTGAGCATTCAGCTCCCCAGGCATCCACTTCCTCTTACCTTTCTGTATGCATTCTGCACTTCCCTGCTTCAAAAGGTCTTCATTATTCTGCTGTTTGATGCCCAGGCTGTCAGCCTTGGTGCCTCTACTGAGAATCATCAGACAGATGAAGAGAGATGAAAACCCTGGGAGAAAAGTCATCACTGTCTCCATGTTCTCACAGTCCTAGCTCAGCAAGCCACATAAATACAGGCATCACCCATGTGGGCACCCTATCTGCTTCTCTGGGACGATTTGTGCACTGGAAGTCATGAAATGGTTCATGCCTGTTGCTGAATCAGGCTCTAATTCCCCTGAACTGCATGTCAACCTAACATTGTGGATCAAGAGTTAAAAAACCTGGTCTCCTTATTGACTTTGATGGTTCCAAGACTTCACACAGTATTCTGCTGCCTTAACACCCCGACCCTCCCTATAAGTTCATCATGGCAGGATGGCATGCTCTTGGGGGGACAGCTGTGGGCGCACCTTTTGAATCATCCATTGCAAACTAGCACTATGCCATAGGACATGTCACTCCCCAGCCTCTTTCTCTCACATGTTCCCAGCCCTGAGCTGCTCAGTCCACTAGAAACTGGGCTCAGGTATTTTCATCTGTCTTAGTTCAAGGCACTGCTTCAGTCACTGTCTCCTTTCCAGAGAAAGCAGAGCATCCTGAGGTGGAATAAAGAGAGAAGGGAAGATAAACAGAGGGAAACTACATATTTTTGTAAGCTTTTCCCAGTATGTTTCTTCAAAACTGTGCTGATGAAGGCATTTACCTCGAGTCTCAGAACTGAGCGGTTTAATGAAGCTGACATTTCTTCCCCTCCGATGTTATGTCAGACTAAAAACCTTTTCAACTTATAATAGATATGTATGGTAATAGATATCTGAATGAAAGATCAAACAGACATTAAGTACTGCAGAAATAGCCTGCTAAAAAGATGAAGTCACCTTCTAATGGCATTATTATGACATACAGATTAAAAGAAGAACCAGTGAAAAAGAAGGACGGTAATGCTATTCTGTTACTTCACTAAGGTATTTTACCCCTGAAATGAAGTTACTTGCATTCTGCATCTAGCCACTGATTGTTGTTTTCGGGGGGGGGGGGGGGGGAAACCAAACCAAACCAAAACTGTTTTTAAAGAAGAAAAAAGCCCACCAAGCAAACTCTACCTGTATTTGGGGTTGGTACATAGTATCAGATGAACACTGCATTTCAAGTGTTTGATCCTGTGCCTCCAAAAACTACAAACACCATAAACCAAAATTAAAAACTTCACCAGCAGTCTAGTACACATAGTAGGTTCAAACTGAACCCCCTTGAGGAAAGGATAATTACTACCTTGTTGTAAAGCAGATGCATTTTTGGAAGCAGATGCGTGCAAGGTGACCCTACTTTGGGAAACCACATTTGAAGGAAATATTTATTTGTATAACAAATGGAATACTTTCTACCAGCCCATTATGCAGCTAAGATTAGCTCAGACCTTTATAGTGACACTACATAGATAATACACTGAAAGTGAATTTCAGCTGATGCAGTTTCACTAGGTCCTCAGCTGTCCAATCTTGTGTGGGTCGAATGGGTGGAGAGCCATGTCGCAGTCTGGCAACAGTAAAGCCTCTGAGACAAGGAGTCAGACAGAAAATTCCATAGCACAGGATCAGCAGGATAACCTCTCATCACAAGGGGAAAAGCTTGGAAGCTTTGTCTGAGCAGACTCAAGCTTCCCTACTATTTTACACATCGATAAAACCATTCCCTAAGGAGACAAGTGGTCATAGACACAGCCCACCTCTACTGCAACCTATTTATATCTGCCAAACAGACAGAGGACAACGTGATTCAGATGTTAATCAGTTCCTGGCAACATCACATAGCAACCTTGAGTAGAAAGCAATATAGTTCTGCAGATGAGGCAGAAGTACGAGGCTTCATCAAACCCTCCTAAAGTAAATGCCTAACTTGAGCATAATGACTGCTTCTATCCACTGACTGCACAGGGAGCCAAAATCTATCAGACCTGGACTGCAGGCATCTGGTGTGCTCAGTGCTTTATTGAACTAAATTGCCATAACAGTCATGACAGCTAAGCAAGGCACCTCTTGTAGGTGGTCTAAACACAACCCACATTGTTGGAGTGCTGTTCTCTGCCTTCATCTACTCCTCCCCAAGCCATGAAACCAAAACACCATTAATTTGATACAGGCTGTTGAGAAATGAGGAGCTATTTCCCCCTACTTGCCTCAACATGGACTTTAAATGCAACTCCTCTCTTACCAGTATCTGCAAAGATGGCACTGCAAGGTTATACAGGCTCTATCCCAAAGACCACAGGTTGCATATACTCACTTTACGTCTAACCTATTTTTACTAACTGTCCATGTTGTCCAGCCAGTCTGAGGACTATATATATCAAGGTGAATTCTCTTAATGTCTCTTGCCATTGCAGGCAGGATGCTGCAGACCAAACTGCTTTTTAAACTCCAGGTCTTCAGGAATTCAGGGATCCTGTGCAATCCAGCTTCCCTGAAGTAACAGATGCCTTTTCATGAGAAAAAAAAAACCTAGGAATAGAACCAGTCCTAGGTTCCTGTCATTTGAAAGGCAAATTATACACAATGCCCTTTTAGAGCTACATTTGTGTGTAGCCAGGAGTGCAAGAAAGTGCCATTCTTTGCAATGATTTTTCAGAACAAAGCAACCCTGCACATTACAGATAGGCAGCAGTAAGATATGTACTGTCAGGTTCACAAAGCATTTCTTCCTGTACTGTAGGAGCAGCATATTAATGAAACAGTCAATACTTGGCTGCTTTTTTTCCCTGCCCTTATCTGCTACCAAAGGCTGAACTGGCTGAGTGAACTGGGTCTCCGAGGTTCCTTTGGAAACTAATTTCTTCAGGTTCCCTTTGAAGGGGTTTGTGTCTGTGATGCAGTTGCACTGTAATGGTCACACGACCATTATGTATGGCTTCTTGTGATGTGGCCCCATTGTGCCTACTTGTTGCTTCTGGGCTTTTACTTACCTGTATTTGCCTGAATAAAATGCAACTGTAAAAAAATCACCATATAGTTTACTTGACTGAAATACTACTTTTTAAACACCAAATGTAACTCTGGTTACCTTGATACTATTTTACCAAAAGAGGACAGGAACTATTGAATAAAAAGCAGGCTGAACTTGAAACCAAGCAGCAAGGCTTAGTTTCACCTGTACAGTTGGCTCCAGTTTTCCTTTGGGCTTCAGTTGGTGCCTACATGTCCCTGGGACATGATATTCATAGAATCATAGAATCAATAAGGTTGGAAAAGACCTCAATGATCATCAAGTCCAACCTGTCACCCAACACCTCATGACTACTAAACCATGGCTTCAAGTGTCACATCCAATCCCTTTTTTAACTCCTCCAGGGATGGTGATTCCACCACCTCCCTGGGCAGCACATTCCAACGGCAAAAAACTCTCTCTGTGAAGAACTTTCATGAGCTGCAAGTGTGTGAAATCTTGTGAGGGCTGTGCTGCAGTGGTGAACCATACCTGGTATGGTGCAACCCTGTTCCAGGCATACTTTATGGGTCACCTTTCCCCAGAAAGGTGTATTCTGAAATATGCCCACGCAATAGCTAAGGGAGTGCTGTTTGGCAGATACACAAACCCTTTCAAGGAAGAGGACAACCACTTAGATATGTGAATGATCAGCAGTCCAGTGTTTGGGCTCACTCATTAAGGATTCCTGACCTGTTTTGGATGTCCAGTGCAATGTGTTCTTTGCTGTTGCCTACTTTTCTCTGTTGACTAAAAGGAGTTTGAAAAGTTACTTTCTTAGAATTTGACTCTTCACATTTTAGATGGCTTGCATGCATATTCTTTGATGCATTTTCTGACCACAAATTAGCATACAGTAGCCTGAATGAACTTTTTTTCCCAATAAAATAATGAAATTAATATAAGAAAATCAACATATTTCATTTCCCTACAAGAAAGGAATAAAAATGCAAGCAACAGATTGATCAAGAAATGTTGGTTGTCTCAATTGTCACAAGCCTTACAGTGGCCCAAATTTGTCAGTGTAACAATCAAGGTTATGTCAGCATCAGCAAAGAGGAGCAGGAATTTGATGCAAGCACTTTTTGATGCAGTGGGGCCCATCTCCCTCGGGAGCCTTGGCCATTGCATCCTTATTTATATGAGTGTATATTGATTGCACGATGGCACAAAATGGAAAAGTGATGATTCATACCAGATCTTCATCCATTTGACAAACTGGAGGGCACTAGCAGACTGTGGTCCATAGATGTCTGGCAGAATTTAAATGCTTCTGCTGTGTCCAGGGAAAGTTGCTAAGGAAAATGAGACATTCCTGTGGGCTTACCTTGCACTTGGAAAGCAAATTGAGAGGAGTCTGTGCTTTCATTAGGAGAGGAGACATAAAGAGGTTGATAGGTGAAAAGAGTCCAAACACCACTGCAGTAGAAGTTGGAAACATCTAAGCTTACACTGCTGGAGGCCTAATGTCCCTTGCTTATGAGAGCAGTGTAGAAAAGAAGCCACTCCACAGCAGACAGACATGTCATGCTAATTCCATAATTCTCTATTTCTCCAATCCCAAACCCCAGATCAGTACCCCTGGTTTTACCAGGTCTTTTCCCAGCCACCACAGGGCTCACATGTTCTTATGTTTTAATCTCAAAAGTAATACTGGAGAGAAGAGAGCTGATGGACAATTCCACGCATTTTTGAAGGTAAAGGCAGAAAGTATTCTCTTAAAGCATGCTCACATCTAGGCTGACCTGTGTAGAGGACTCTGTGGTAGGCAGTCCTGATTACTGTTTAATCCGTTTGTTCACCATTTAATTGTCCTGAAATGCCCCAATCACTGAGCATGTGATCAGCAATTAAAGAGCAACAGACCTTCAACCACAATAAAACCTGTGTTGTTTAAGTTGTATAGATAATTCAGAACACACTGTGTAACAGAAGTAATGACATACAGGCTATGTACAAATGCACATGGGCAGAGGAGGAGGAAGAAGGTGAACAAACATAATAATATTGCAGCTCTGACAGAATTTGACCTTATTGCTAGATCATGCAGAGATGGTTAAGGTTGAGTGCAATTTACAGATATTATTTTGACCACCAGAGGGTTCCCATATTTTTCCATTTGTGCAATTGAAGCAGTGAGAGAGTAAAGAGTGTAGAAAAGACACTTTAAAAATGTATGAAAGCAATAAAAAATCAAAGAAAAATGCATCCCCAAAGTAATACCAACAATTTACCAACAGATCCAATTTCATTACTGCAAAATTCAGTGTCTATATTTTGGAGAAGGAAAACCAGGCATTTTCTGCACTGTTTGCAGCACCCTCGTTCTTATTTGCACCATTGCTCATGAGATCAGGATTTAAGCAGCTGACGATAAATTCCGTGTATGTAGGACACCTATTAAAGGTTTCATGTGATGTTAGAGTGAGTAGGTTAGTACAAAAGAAACCCCACAAAGTAAATAAGATTTCAAATGTTGTGGTATTGTCAGGGCAAAACCCCAGATTCCAAGTCAAGTTCAATCCTGCAAAGCTAGTAATGGCAGTGCTATTTTCCTAACTTGGCTTCAGTCACTACCGTGACTCTCGATTCTCAAATAATAGGTGATTCATCTTAATGTTATTTAGGGAAGGAGTCACAATGGCTTTGATAAGTCAAATGATGGTCAGATATTTTTCTTACAGCTCATTAATTTTCCCAGGAAACAATGGGGTAAATCCTGCTCTCAGTTATGCTACCAAAGTCAATGTACTGGAGATGCTTTTTAATCGACACTAGACCAAGATCCCCCTCTGACACGTGTAGGATGGGCTCTTGGGTTTGTGTTTTCTGACATGCTTCATCAAGCCTTTTGAGGAAGAAATATATCTGTAGCAGCAAGCTGATAAAATCTCAGTCTGGACAGTGTGATCAAGGACAGCCCTCGTTCTGAGCAGTAACCTTTGAAAGTTTATTCAAGGCTTCATGGTTCCACTACAGCTCAGAGCTCTGGAGGGAGAAAAAGGCTCCTTCTTTCCTATAACAGCAGTTCTAGAGCTTGTAGTTTTGCAGCAGCTTTCCATTGAGGATGGGCATATGAATGCCTTTTAGGGTAAGTATGGTAATCAGAGGCGGCAGCTTATGAAGGTATGTTTGTGGCTTTTCTTGTTTGCCACCCGCAGGAGAAGGTTGAAAGAGGTGCTGAGCCCAATGAATAGCTTTAAAAGGGACTGACCATTTTGCTCCTTCCTCAGATAACTCATCAATCTTTCCTGTTGTACAGATTTCTCCTTTGTTGGCACACCAGGAACTCCACCAGCTTGTGCAATGTGGTCCAAATGTTCAGCAAAATCAAAATCTCTTTCCTTATTTGAGGTCAGACCCTGGTGACTTCAATCCCGGCAAAAGGGAACTTACTGCACAGTCCACTGACTTCAAGGAAGCTTCTCATGAAGAAATGTATTTATTCAGCTTGAATAATGGGCACAAGAGTCTGACTTTTGATAACACAGGCACAGCAGCTTCACAGGTGCTACAATGTTCAGTATTATTCCAAAGATTCCATTTTTGCTTCTAATAAGATGCTGACCTTCTAGACTTCATATGATGCATTATAATTAGAAGACTTATTGAGCAGCCTAATATAATATTAAACCCGCTGGGGAGTCAAGAGTGCAAATAGTAAAAATATCAACTCTCAATATTTAATTAATTGAAACAAATTAAATCTCAGCCCATTTCTCATTTCTCAGTCACTTAAAGTTGCATATGAACTTTAGAATTTATGCAGATTTCCCCACAGATATTCCAAGTGGGAATTTCAAACAGCTAAGATCTGTATTTATAGCCACACTTTTCAGCTTTTCAAAGACCTTCTCAAGCAAGAGGTTCCAGGGCTCTGTGTGAGAGCAGTTCATTGAATGTGACTGATCTTGTCAGGTGCCTAAATGGGATTCAGACACTTGACAAAATTTGGCCTTTCTTATTGGTGAAGAAGACTTCTGGAACCTTGCCTATTAAAGCTCCCCAACCAGGCCATTCCCACAGACCATCTTTGTCCCAAAACTTAGGTAGAAGACAGAAGAAAGCATAAACCCAGAATTGTTTCAGCTAGGCAGTGAAAAGTGAAAGGCAAACAGAAGCAGCTTTCAGAAGAGATGAGGTGACTTCCATTTCCTGTGCTGTTTATCCAGTGTATGCAAGGCCTTTCTTGTAGACAAATGAAATCATGTAAAAATCACTGGAGAGCTATTGCAGGTGTATCACCAAATCACAACAGTCTACTTGTCTTCATTCCTTGTATGGATAGCACTACCAGGACTGCATTCATTTGGCTCACTGATGGTTAGTTTGTTGTTAAAAATACATGAGTACCTGAAAACAGGCACTTGGTAGATGAATTGCTAATGACAGACCTGAAGTTCCTCTGAGAAGCTTATTACAGTTAGACAGGCAGCATGGCTGTAGCTAGGCTGCAGACCTGCCATTCTGCAGCTGCATTTCAGCACATTAAAGAAAATTTACAGTACTCAATCATATGTCATAGGTCCTTTGATTAAATGTGGATTTACTGTACACGATAGCCCACAGCAGCTTAAGTACCATCCAGTGTGTTACATAAATGCACATTCAGGACTATTACACATGCCAAAATAGACATGTTCTTGATAGAGGCTGTTATGGTTTACAATTCCTTTTTCACTTTCCCTCTCTCTGATAATAACTATACATGTATTGGCCTTAAGCACCTACACGTTTTAAGCACAGGTTAAATTATAAAAGAGATTGCAACATCTTCTTTGTCCATCATCATCTAATAAATCAACAGGTCCATTTCTGTGGATTGATGTAATGGCATTTATGAGCATTGGCAAAGTCATATCCACTTAACTGACGCAATTAAGTAGTGCCGTCCTCTTATTATAATAATAATGGATTGACTGATGAGTAATTTATTTCTTTCCAATGTAACTGACAAAACTAGGTTATATCCATAGACAACGCAATGTATTTGGATCATAAAACTGCTGCCTTCTCAAGTTCACCATTAGCTTAGATTTATCCTCACCAGAGAGTGGTGGAAAACACTTTAAACCAAGTACCAGGCTTAATGAGGAATCCTGGCCCCAATATGTTAAGTCCCACAAGAAGGTGAATATTTTACTAGCTATTTCTCATAAAAGTAGTGCTGCTAAACAGTGTCATAAAGAACCAACTCATAGAGCTGCCAGCTGAACACTCTTGTATGAGGAAGGAGAGGGCTGTATTTGGTTGTATTTTAGTTGGGTTTCCAGGAAAAATATTTCCTTATTACCACTTGTTACTTCATGCATTCTCCCTGACACTCCTTTCCTATCAATATTTCCTGGAGACCTGTGCAAGTCGTTGCTTTCATCACCCTCAACGTGACCTTTGGGAGTATCTTGTTATTTCCCACATTTATGACTCTCATTTACATATGTGAGGATTAAGGGCCAAATTATATGTGGCTAGAAATTGGCAGGGTTTTGCTGACTGCAGCAAAGCTGCTCCAATTTCCAAGCTGCAGGGGGCCTGAATATGGGCAAGACCAAACACCCTACCTCCAGACATCCCAGAATTTCTCTACTGCAGCCTGTCTCTGCCCATCACCCTTACTCTATTATCTGTTTTGGGTATAAAATCTCAGAGTTCTCAAGGGTATGTTACATCCATTTCCATCATAACTCCCTTTAAATTACAGTAGCAACAACACTGTCTCCCACTGAGTACAAGACAAATGTTCTAAATTCTTATTTCATGGTTTTGTAGGGTTCAAGGACAAAAGAAGCCACCAAATTATCTCATTTGACTTTCTGTATGATACTCAAAGAAAACGAAATATAGCCTGACATTCCTGGAGTAACAGTGAACTGATTAATTGGGATGAGCCCAAATGAACCCTGTAAGATTTTCACTTTCTGGGGAGCAATGGAACCTTAAGGATCCTGTTTTTTGCAGTCTGACCTCATAGAAAATATCTGCCCAGCCCCAAGATCTGAAAATCAGCATGACCTGGGTCCATTAACAAGGCATGCTAATCAGGACTCAGGCAAAGATAGTTTAATGTGTCACCTGGGAATATATATGCTGTCCCACCTGGAGACATCTCTTTATCTGTGAGGTGTACTCTTTATGTTCCAGTATGTGGTTATGTGTTTGATTTTGTTTGTGCACACAATTCTGCATCAGAGAGAAATTCCTTCACTGGTCCCTGAAGCCTGAGTTCCAATGTTTGTTATTACCTGAAAGCAGTTTCACTTGTCAGAAGTAACACTGGGGACAAATGAGATCTTTTTCTCCTCTGCATGGATTATGAATAGAAAACAGGAGATTTCACAAACTCCATGGCCAGTAGAGATCACCACAACCACCTCATACTTTTGACCATGGTATTTGTAATAGCCTGATGAGAAGGGGGAGAGCTTTCTTGATGAGGGCAAAGACCTTCACCAATAAAAGAAGAGACCTCTATTTCTTCTCATCCGACGATGGCATATACTGTAACTTTCCCCAACACTGACAAGCTCAAGTGTTACACTAGGAAGATAAAAAGATCTTTCAAATGCACAGCATGATCACTAATGTAAAGGTAGAACAAGTGGTTAATAGTATTGGCTGGCATGAGAGAGAGAGAGAGGGAAATACAGTGGTTTATTTACTTCTATAAAAGTTAACAAAGTTTGAAACCAAAGTGTTTTATGATCAAAACCAACAAATAGGCTACTTTCTGCCCACTGTATCCAAATATGTAATGCAAGGTTAACTCATCGTCCTCACCCCCAAGGCATTATGTATTTAACTTTCAAGGCATGTTGCATGCTGATGAATAAGACCATCAATGCTGGGTTTCATTTTTGCTCTGAAGCCTCTAAAAGAGGTAAAATATCTGATCTCTGAGAAGGTGTGATCTATGTCTGCACTCATGCACTCATATATTATTTATCTTGATCTACAAGTGATGTCTTATAGAGGGTCCCATGGAGGAAAATAAGAGCCATTTGCGCCACCTTTCATCAGAAATGTTTATACATAGTCCTCTCCCTCTGACCACAGTGCAGACATCTTGTTCCTGAAACTGCAGCTCCTCACAGGAAGGAACACTAATCGTTCTCACCACTGCAGAATGCCTGGTTCTCACTGAGACCTAAACTCACTGCAACCTAAACTCACTGCAACCTAAACTCACTGCTTTAAATCACAGTATCACAGTATCACCAAAATGTTCCTTCCTTCTCACAGATGATGTAGCAAATACCCTTGTCAGACTATTGATGCTGGATCTTGAAGCATGAGCCTCCAAAGTCCCTTCTCTGGACTGATCCACATGAAAAGGACCTTTGCTATCAAGTAGCTGTTTAAAGTGGTTACATTTTTTTGATAAAGTCCTTTGGCACTGGAGAAAAACAAAGGTGACATAACAACAGAGTGTCAAAGGTACAGTGTTAAATGCTGAATCATGAGAAATTCCCATGTAATGAATACCCAAGCATGCCTGTTCTAGGTGCAGTACCAGGACGTTGGCCTCTGAAAATTCAGAAGAATGGAGTCACTGTACTAATGGCCAGTGTGAAAAAGGAAAAGGATGAACAAGCCAAGAAAATGACACTGGTGCGTAGGCATGAGATTCAGTGAGGAGAAGGTTACAGCTTCTGGCTTATTTACAGTGCAACATTTTCTACTGTGCTGCCTGGAATTTGAAGAGCTGTTGTGACACCACAGTCATCATACAGTTAAGGTCTGGAATGTGCTGTGCTGGTAAGTTAAGAAAAACTTTTTGATTACCCATGCTTTGCACCTGGAATTTAAACCAGGGACTGGGTCTGAAATAGTGCTGGATGTGCTTTGGAGATAAGAACTCAGTCACCATGCTAATAGGGCTCTTTCTTGCTGTTGTTACTTTGTGTTTCTTGTGGCATTTATTCCAATTCAATTAAAATAATTGAAGCCAATTTTAAAGACATATTTGGTTTATTGAAACTTGAGAGACAAAGATAACTGGCAATGGGTTTCATACTTTTCTGAAAGAAGAATGATCAGTCAACTTGCAGTAATGAAGTTGTTTCTTACTGTGTGGACAAAGGGAGGACAAAAATGCTCATGCCTGAAGAAGAAAGGGACATTTCTATCTGTGTGGAAAAAAAGTGAAGATGAGATGAAGAAATGAAGCAGAACTATTTCCATGATTGGCCAGCAGTGTCAAAGGAGAAGCATGTTACTAGCCTGGGAAAATGGGCAGTGTGAAACATGAATATTTCTTGCAGCTTGCATAGACTACTGAGACCCAGCAAACTTCTTAACCTAAAGATAGAAGAGAAAACCTTGGGAGAAAAAAAGGACAAAATTCCTGATTCTCTGTCTACTTCTAAAATTATACCCCTGGTCTTTCCACTTAGTCAGCATCTCAAAAGAAGGCCTCAGGGATCAAAAACCAAGACAGCTGTTGCCAAGAATTGTGTGTAGAAACAGGTCAGGCTTGACGGATTGGTAGATACCGAGTCTGCTGGAAGATGTGTGCTACTATGAGATGGTATTCCTCTGCCTATGGATCCTGGAAACGAAGGCAAGCCAGACAAATATGATCAAATTGTAGTACACAGAAGAAGGCAAGGAATTTAGAGGCATTTTGTTCTTCATGTTTGGTGAAGGAACTGTGTTGAGATAGGACATGCAGCTTTTGTCTATTATGTGCATATCTGGAGCATGTTGATATGGGAGATGGAGACTAGATTTACATTGCATTCTGCAGCCATGCCTGGAAGCTCCTCTGTATTTTCCAGGTCAGGTTATGGTGGTTGGTTCCCTCCTGTTCTGTCCAAAGTCAGGATCTTTTTTCATGGGTATGCAACATCCACCAAATGGCATGTATCATGGCACACTTTCATACAGATTCATGGATCTTATTTCACAGTGTGTTCTTGTTCATGCCTCTATCATGATAATATGCTTAAAAGCAGGGACATGGCTCAAGCCTTCTCCTTTTTGCTGTTTGAGCAGTCCTTGTACTCCTGCTGTTCTTTCTGCTGCTGTATCTGGTGACTCTGGCAAATGTGATATACGAAACAAGCATCCCTATAGGATGAAGGAAATTCATCTTGTGCAAATCACAGGTCTCTCCTGTAATTAAGGGCAAGTGGAAGGTTGCTTTTTACCTTAATCTGTGCAATCTGTGGATGAGGCAAATTCAGCCTCCTTGTTCGCTAGTTTTGGCAAAAAGAAATAGCACCCAGCTGGTTGGACTATCTGGTCCTGAAAAACAAGGTCCTAGAGCAGCAGGCATAACTTCCCCATGAGGATGCCTGTACTTCAGAGTTCTGTGTGAAGCATTGACATCCTCTTGACAGTGTGGACAGGTTTTATCAAGAACACAGGTGCAAGAAAGAAAGAGGCATTTGATGCATACCTTCATGAAGTGCCAGTTAGAGGGCCCACTACAGCATCATTGAGAAGTACAGTGATTATAAGCTTTTTTTTGGAATTTAGAATAGAATCATAGAATCAATAAGGTTGGAAAAGACCTCAGAGATCATCAAGTCCAACCTGTCACCACAGACCTCATGACTACTAAACCATGGCACCAAGTGCCACATCAAATCACCTCTTGAACACCTCCGGAGATGGTGACTGCACCACCTCCCTGGGCACTCCATTCCAATGGCCAATAACTCTTTCTGTGAAGAACTTTCTCCTCACCTCCAGCCTAAACTTTCCCTGGTGCAGCTTGAGACTGTGTCCTCTTGTTCTGGTGCTGGTTGCCTGGGAGAAGAGACCAACCCTCACCTGGCTACAACCACCTTTCAGGTAGTTGTGGAGAGCAATAAGGTCTCCCCTGAGCCTCCTCTTCTCGAGGCTAAACAACCCCAGCTCCCTCAGCCTCTCCTCACAGGGCTTGTGCTCGAGGCCTCTCACCAGCCTCGTTGCCTCCATTTAGTGTTGATAAAGGTAAGATAGTACATATGAAGAGAAAATGAGATAAGATAAGGATGGGTATATCCTAAATTTGTTATTACCACTCCAGAAAGGGGGTATCAAGGGAGGATACGCCATAAAATTATCAAGCAGAAGATTTTAAAACTCAAAAAAAGGACTTGAAATTTTTTCTTATTTTACTATTATTATTTATTTTTTTCACATGGCACATGATTAAACTGCAGACCTCATTGCCACAGGATGTTGCAGAGGCCAAAAGTATAAATGGGCTCAAGAAAGCAATTAGACAAATTCCTGGCTGAAAAAATTCATCGAGCGTTACAAAACGCAAAGATGCAGATACAATCTCTGGCTCCTGATGCCCCTGAGGCACAGACTGCTGGGAGGGTGTGCCAGAAGAAAGTATCACTGTATGGTTGCTCGGCTTTTACACTCTCTCCCTGAATACCTGCTATAGGCCAATGTCAGAGACACAACACCGAGCTGAGGAAGGATTTCTTCCAACCCTTAACCATTCCATGTTTCTGCAGCCCCAGTGGTGTGAACAGGTAGTTTTGCATAAAGCGAAGGAAACAAAGTAAGAGTAGGATCTGAATCCATGTTGGGGCTGAGGCATTTGTGATTGCTGAAGAAAGAGAGCCAGAGAGGATTTGGCAGCTGTGAAGTGAAAAGAGATTTCAGTAGAAGGAGAACATCAGTTTTAACATACAGGTTGGTCAAAGTAGAGTAAATGAGTATTAGTCTTGGGCAGAGGGAATGCTGTCCACTAAGTGACTTGCAAGGCTTATGGAGATGTATGCCTTGTTCACAGCTGAAGTCCACACAGAAATTCTTTCTAAGACATCTTTTAATAAAAGAAAACATCAAAGCAACCTGTGGAGTTGTAAATGTCACTGGTGTTTTTCTTGAAGCTTACCCTTGTCTTTCACTAGGATCTGTGAGAAGCCATTTGTGTGTAAATGATTGCAGCAAAGGTGAATTGTTTCATCTGAGGGTTTAATAAATGGTTTGCTCTAGTTTGTCAGAGTTTTCCGTAATTTTACGTGACTGGCCACATAATTTGCTGAAATGATCAGATAGCAGGAGACTGGCACAGCACAGGAATTCCAACAGAAGCACAGAGTTAATGAATCTCCACCCATGTCCAGACATGCAGATGGGGAGAAGTCCAGCAAGCAGCACCCAGCTGGGTTCCTCCAAGCCAAGCACTCCGACTGTGCCATGAGTTGCCTTTGTACTGGTGATTGCACCTGTGAGGGTTGGCAGAGGCTGGTAAGAAACTAGCTACATCCTTCTGAGTGTGGCTCTGGAGGGGGGTAAGGCCATGTCCTGAAGTAGATTATTATGGCACTGTGTACTGGATACAGGCCACATCTCCTAGTGTTAAAAATCCATTCTGACAAATTCATTCTGACAACTCACATCCACTGAGACACTGCAGCAGATACCACGCATCCTCAGCTGTTTGGGGACCACAGTAACAGACTGAGCAGACATGCTGGCCTCTGAGTATCCATCATTCCATGTGCTTGGGCTGAGCAAGGTGCACTTCTTCTCTCCCTGGGCTGTAACTTGATGGGGCATGGTGTTTCTTCTTCCTGCTACGACCAATCCAAACTGAAAGCATTTCCTAAGCTTCTGGGTTTCAAAGCATTTCCTAAACTGTTTCAGCAACAAGGTAACTTCTGTTTAAGTTCACAAGTCTACTATTCCACTCAAGTCACCCACACAGAAACTTTTCCTCGATTTAATGGATTTGAGGGGGAAATATGTCCTGAAATGCCTATAATTTCTAGGTATCCACATTGTCTGTACTGTGCAGATCATTGCATCTGAATTTGGTCAAATCCAAATCCAGACAGGCTGGGGGTGGGGGAAAGTAAGAAAAAAAAAATAATCCAGCAGAGGTTTGAGCTTCTTTCATACATCTTAATATGGATATTATGTTTAAACCCCTTTGTGACCATTTAAGTGATAAGACTATTAAAAGCAGTGGCAAAACCAGCCTTCATTATGAAACTGCATTTTAAGTGTCAAGTGGATATAGTGTTAATCTTAATTACCAGGACCCTTGCACAAAAAAATCACCAAAATCAGGAAAAAAGCATTGCTGGTCCCAGCTTACTATCTAGGGGGCAATTTATGGATTTTTCCTAGTTAGTGTTTTGTGAAGTGCCAAAACTTCCGTAAGGACAAAAATCTTACGTTTACAGAGAAATGGAACATAACAGAATGTTTTCCCCTTGCATATTTGGATTTCTCCTGCACACAGTCTATGACTTTCAGCTACAGGCTATGACTGATCCCTTGACAACTCTAGTCTCTGCGATAAATTGTTCAAAGTCAGACCTGGGGCTGTGTCAGTTCCTAGAATATCTGTGTTTTATATCTTCTGTAGCCTCATTTTAAATTTAAATGATAACAAATGCAATCTGACCCCATATGGAACAGAACATATTTGTACACCAGGCTGGTGTTTTCACTAATATGACTCTGGTAAGCATCTCACACCCCACAATCATTTATGCTGAACCCCTACATGCATTCTAAAAGGAAGATGTGGCACAATGGCAACTAGAGGTTGGTATTACCTTGCAGAGAAAGAGTGCCATGGTCTTCTGGGCACATCTATTCCCACTTTTGTCCTCAGTTCCTCTATTTCTTTATGAGCTGGTTTTAGCAAATGATATATTTGTTTCTTCTGTGTGTTGGCAGGGGGGTTAAATTTATTTTTAAAGTGCTTTCTTTTATTTACAGAGGTATCTGTTGCATTTTGAAAGCTGCTGTTTAATCTGTGCTCCACCTTGAACTGCACTGTGACAAGATTGGGACCCAAAAGATAGGCTACTCTTTTTTCCTTCCTACACATCTTTTAACAACAAACTAAAAACAACAACAACAAAACTGTAAAAAATACTTTACAACAGGCTAGCCTCACACCTCTTGTTTGGAAGAGGTGGTCGTGGAGAGCCTGAGGCTGGAGACAAGCCTTGCACAGAGAGGATAACAAAGTTGACCACCCAAGTTCATCCAGTTGTATGGCAAAAAGGCTCCTCTGCTTTTTTGGGCAAAGGGGAATGGCTTGTGGCTTGGGCTTTATGGTGACAGAGCTAATGGTCTCAACTGACAGGGTATTTTGTCGATACTGGTTGAAACTTACAGACTTTCTGCTCTGGTCTTTAAACCTAGTTCTCACCTGACAGTAATCCCTTTCCTGTTTTCAACCAAAGGAAAAGCTTGTGCCATGAACAAAGGGGAAAGAGGCACCATATATTAGTAGCTGAGGTAAGGTTCTAGTATTTAAAGAACACCAAATGCTCAGTTCAGACAAAGAAGGATACCTCTGATGAGTCCAGTACAAACAGATGCCCCCCACATCTACTGTGGCCATCTACAGATCCCATTTTGGTTGGACTTTATTCTCTCTCTCACTCCTCATCACCTCTTTATTCAGCCTCCCTAAGCAAAGCATGATGTCTGAGTCAAGCTTCTGAACTCTTTGTGTGTAAGTAGGTTTCAAAGCAAGCAAACAAGCTCATACATCCTTGCCTGCGTAGGTGTGCTCAGATATTTTTATTTATTTAAAAACAAACCAAAAACATTTGTTACAACTAAAGGTGTGTTTTAGAGAGTGGTCTGTGCTGGGAAAAGCTTGCACCTGGTATTGTAATTTACAACATTTAAGAAACAAGCTGGCATTAAAAAGAATCAAATGACACTGCAGACAATAGGATCCAAAAGTCTCTCCCAAACAACCAAACAGTAAAGTATTGGATAAGATCGCTCTGGCTATGTTCCTAATATTTTAGAGTAGTGGTTGTCTGCTATACTCAAGCCTTTGATCTCATAGCTTCTCCATCTGACAATGAGATAATAAGTGTTAAGGACAATACAGAAAGAATAAAAATCAGTGTCTTTTCTAGGGAGGCACTAAGATGTGATGTGACTGGAGAAGCAAAGTGTGTATGAAGGTCAAATTTTGCTCTCGACTGTCTAATGTACATGCAGAGTTCTGAATATGGCCCAATGAATGAGGATTAGTTCAAACTCTTCATTCAGTATATAAAGCAAAAAGCTATTATTCAACCTTTCTTTTAGTTCTCTGAGATAATAGGATATTTATTATGCACAGCTCTTGCTGCATCTGTTTGTTTATCACATAATACAGTTAACATTGCCAAAGGAGGACAGCAACTAAATAACAAAGCAACTGAAAACTATCCTCACCCAGAAGAAAAAGACAGAAAACCAGAGTTCTGTTTTATATCTGAGACTGAGTGAAACAAAAGCTCATCAAGACTGTAAGATATCATCTTAGAGTGTGGGAAGAACCCTGTGAGCCACTGAACCTGGAGAAAGCTTGAGGTCCCGAGCCCTCCAGACCCCAGTGAGACACAGTTGTGCTCAAAATGGTCCTGGAGGCTGAAGGCAGATGTGTAGCCATATAAGCATCTTTGTCAGATACACTAAGCAATCATAAATGAAGTGGGAGATGGCTTTCAGGAGGCCACAGAGAGCAAAAGGATAGTTTGCATCCAGGGAGCCCTTTGCAGCAGCCAGTGTAACAGGGATGATCCCAGCTGTGAGGAGGGAAAGTTCCCGTGAGGTTGCACAGATAACACATGTGGTCCCTGTCTGAATCTGCCCTCAGCACCTGTGTGCAATTCAGATGAGAACTTGGATCACGACCACTGAGGGAACTGGGGTTGTCTGTTCTAGAGAAAAGGAGACCTTCTCACTCTCTAGCACTACCTGAAAGGAGGCTGTAACAATGGGGGTGTCAGTCTCTGCCCCCTAGTAACAAGTAATAGGCCAAACAAAATTGCCTCAGGTTGCATTAGGGAAGGTTTAGCTTGGGTATTAGAAGAAACTTCTTCACTAGAAGGGTTTTTAAACACTGGAATAGGCTTCCCAAAGAGGTGATTGAATACCCATCCCTGGAGGTGTTTAAAAGACTCTGAGATCTTGTGCTGAGGGTCATGGTTTGGCACCAGACTTGGTGGAGCTTGGTAACAGTTGGACTAGATGATCTCAAAGGTCTTTTCTAAGCCAAACAATTCTGTTATTCTATATAGTACAGAGTGGTGCAGAAATCTCAGGGTCAGGGTCCATCCATTGCCTCTGCCTGGCAGTGCCTCCATTTCAAAGGCTGTGATGCAGATATGATTGCGCCTCAGCCAAGGCCAAGGCAGGGATCATCTTGTGGAGGAATCATTCTAGTTCATCTGCTGCTCCTTTCTTGGGGCTGTAAGCTTGCCTGCGTACTCCCAAATCCACCAGATTTTTGTAGTGAAGAGAGAGAAGGGAATCAGCTAGAGAACAGCTGTTAAAACCAACTCTATTCTCCTGCTTCACTGGCTGATATACTAAATGAAGGCCACTGACTGAAATGAACAGTACTACTGGCCTCTTGGCTTGGTCAGTAGAGGAATATATTGCCCTCCTGAGCCTCCTGCTCAAACATAGACTCTTCTGTAGACTCTTCTCTTGGCTTGGTCAGTAGAGGAATACATGCCCCTCCTGAGCCTCCTGCTCAAACATAAACTCTTCTGTAGGCAGTACTGTATGTATTAAGATGACTTAAAATAGGCTGAAAAGAATTCACACATGCATTTTTAGCAGTATTATAGGAAAGCAAACTTTCCTTTTTCTCACACCAAATAAACACCAATGACACTCAATGACAATATTCAAAAAAGGCAGAGTGAGCTCCAAATACCAAAGTCCTAAGACCCCAGTTTGCCACCCCTATGGGATTTTCCAATGATGTGTGACCCGAGTTCAGCCTAGAACTTGGCTCTGGACCAAACCCAAGGCCAGCAGCGCCTGAGTTTGTAGTTTTTTAAGAGATCCAATCCTGCCATATGTTTACCAGTGATATCATAATTGTCTGTGCAGTACTCAGTCTGCTATGGATTTTGCAGCAGCTGTCAATAGCTCTCATTCATCATGGGCCCAAGATAATTGAAGCTCTCCATCTGCTGCAGGGCCGCTATTACCAACAGTGATACTTTTGTCAGTAACTTACCAAAGAAGGGCCTGAACTTGCTCCTGGTGAAAAATCAATGGAAGGATTCCTGTTGGCAGCAGTAGAGGCAGACCTAACCCCTTCAATACTGAAACCCTGAGTGGCTGCTCAGCATCTGACTGCATGGCACCCATCCCCATTCTGCTCCCTGCAAACGCACGCAAAGCTCTGCTGTGATCACACAGCCTTTGCAAACCAGTCCCACGAAGCACCAAGGGGGAAAGGGCAGGTGAGGTAGGAAAATGAGAAATGGGCTGAAGAAACAGATGACATCAGCTCACATAGACAAGAGAGGCAGAATTGAAGTAGTGCACTCAGTTTAAAGCCCTTGACACCTAAAAACTGTCAGGCATGTTTACGGGAAAGTGCTAAAGGAATTAATCTGTTACTCAGCAACACTAATCAAGACTGCTACCCCATGCAGTTCATAAAGTCCCACATCCATGCATACCTTTATACTCATGTTCACAGTCAGACCCATTCCATCTCCTGTCTGCTGTACAAAGAGAAGGAAAAAACAAACAAGGTCTGTGCAGTAAAACTAGTTATTGTAACAAAGCACTGTTCTTTCTCAGGTAAAACAATTGTTTTCTATAATCTTAATTTCTCTTCTTTTTTTTTTTTTTTTTTACTTGTAAAAATGTGATACAAAACAAACAAACAAACTCACCTTCTTTTACTTGCATTTTCTTCCAAGAAAAAAGTTATGACCTCTTTTACAAACAGGGGAAAACAGAAGTTGTTGTCCTGCCGGTGTGAATGCAGATGAGATCAAACCAGAACTTCAAATCAGAACACCCTTGAACTTTCAGATTCATGTCTAAACCTCAATCCTAAAGAAAGTCAAAGCCAGTGCTCAGATGGATATGGATAGCTCCCACTGAGTTCAGTCAGCATTCACTGTTTGTCACGGTAATATTTCTGTTGTGTTTGTTTACTCCAGTGCAGATTCTCAAGGATCTGACTTCTTTCTTTCTCCTTTGTACTTTCTTGTATAAGAAAGGCTACTTGTTTGAATACTTTTAGGTGCTCTTCCTGCACAGAACAATGTAATATTAGGAAAATTAGGACTTTAGTGAGGACAAACATCCTTGTAGTGTCACTTCAGTGGTGGAAAACAAAGAGTGATGGAGGTTCAAAGAAGATAACACTGCAAGGTCTCAAAATAGAAAGGAAAGCAATGATTTCAGTTTTCATTTGGAAAGCACAGAAAGTAAGGCACTCTTCTGCTGGGTTGTTTTAGATGGTTTTTGAAATGTTTTGTTGTTTGCTACATTCTAAACCGGCAAGATTTTAACAGATAGGTAACGATTTGTACTGGAGCAATGGGAATAGCTGGAAAGAGCAGTGCATGTCTGAATTCTCTGCCAGTGAAGGGACTGACTCTCAAAGATTATCTTACAGCACCACAGCAATGATGAGGAGTAGTTTGATGAGTGACTGAAGTGAAAATAGAGATGTCTCCAAGAAACACATATGTATTCCTTTGCTAAAGAGAACAATTTCATACCAGAACACTCTTTGATTTTTAGAAGAGACATAAATATTCTGACTAAAAAAGATATCTTTCTTTTCAATATTTAATGAGCCTTTATTTTTGTCCATCTACTTTCAGTACACGAAATAAGCCTCTAACACAGGAACACACTCTCCAACTGCAGTGTAACAGATGTGCAAACCATTAGTATCTGCTACCCATTCCAAGTCATTAAATCTGAAACCCTGCAGGAGGAGTCAAAGGTACCATCAGGGGACCTGTGGCAGTTATGGTGTTTCTACTTAGCTGATTTCACTGGAAGGGCCAGTGTTCTACCTTGAGGCATAGAGAGGAGTAAAACACTCAGAGCTGGATTAACTGTGAACAAAATGGCTATGAAAACGTACAGCTTAAGTCATAAGATCAGTTTCCTGAGCCCTTCACCACAGTGAAGGGGAAATGAATGGTGCCTCACTGACAAGAGGAGGTGTAAATAGGATCAGTTGAACTTAAAACCAGAGTGAAAACAGAGGAGACTCTAGGCTAAGATGTTCCAGTGTTTAAGGAAAAGTGCAATGCTAGGATTTTGATTCATAAGAGGTCAGCTACAATACTGAAGTGCACAGCGCAAGCTGGACACTCCATTAGGGCAGTAAGGGAAACCAATACAGAAAGTGGTTAGAGTCCAGGCAGAGTCTTCATCCACAAGGTAATGGATGTGGAGATCAAAGATTTGGGAACCACCCCGTCATTTGCATTCAGTGCTCCTAAAACAATCATATGCTAACCAGCACAGCAAAGAGACAGCCCAAGGACTGAATGGAAAGATGCACCTGCCCATGAAGCTGACCAAAATGCAGGCTAGGAAGCTGAGGTGTCTCCAAAAATCCTCCTGGCCCCTGACCACTGAGAACACAAACATCCCTGGCGGGTGCTGAAACCCAACCTCAGCAGAACCTGAGCGGTCAAACAAGAGCAGAAACATCATGCATCTTCCAGAAACCCAGGCATCTCAGTATGCCTCAGGCAACCAAATCCCCTTCCCCTGCCAGAAGATTCTGGTCCCCTTGGAACAGAATTTCTCAGCCTTAGAATGCCCCAAATTCACAGCATTTTTGTAGCCTGCGTGGCATTCCAGCAGCCGACTGATTTTCTGATGTCGCATGTGGGTGAGCTTTTGCTCAGTCTCTTGCCATCTCTCTGCAGGCAGGCAGTGGGAGCTAGAGCAGGGCAAGTGTCACAGGCAATATTCAGAAGCAATTCCGGAAACTTTATTGCTCAGAGGTGGCTCTCAGCCAGCAGAGGAGAAAGAGAAGAGCTCATAGTTGTGTGCTTGCACACTGACAAAACTGCTACTGATGAATCAGAGAGAGAAATCTGGAGAGGTGACCTTGGGAGGTCATAGAAGACTCATTTTTGCCAACAAATATGAACATTTGCAATCAGACTGTGGCCTGGAGCCAGTCACTGTTTTATGTGCTATCTCATCAAAACATATGAACTTTCAATAGCTGGTTTAAAGGCCTACTTGCTGCACTATTATATCTCTCCAACTCCTACAGGTTTGGGGCTGTACAGATAGATACAAAAGCAGGGTATTGAGGAAAGCTGGCACTTGGATTTGCATTGTTCTCGACGAGCATTTTCCCGCATTCTGAAAATCGCCGACTGGTCAAGTGCCGGAAGGTCACTAAACAACGTGGCGAAACTGATGACAGAAGGGCGGCAAAAAAATCTCTGGAAAATGAAACTACTTCATTGTCCGGCCTGGAAGGTCAAAAATTGCCATTTTAAGATTGCTTGTGCTAACAGAGGCTCACCCACCCTAGGTGTCAGCCCTTCAGAGAGAACTACTGTAAATATCGCCATCTGTGATGTTCCTGGTGAAGGACTCTGCTGATGTAAAGGTTATTACTCATTTATAAACATATGGCTGTTGTAATCGTTTGGTCCTCTATTCGTGGTGGGATTTCTGTTTTGATGGAGCTCAGTTTCAAAACAAAGATATTCTTTCTTTGCTGCTCAGCACGAAGGGAAATGATCAATTTAATTTATATTAACAAAACCAGCAGCAACCCTGTGTGGCAATTCTTAAATCAATAGATGTGATTTGATATTGGGGGGGGGGGGAAGTAACAATAAATTTTTAAAAATCCCATTGAAAGCAGTTGGTCTGAATGAGCACCACCCAGTGCAGTCTGAAATCAAATCCACAGTGACTGTGAGAAAAATTGACAACAAAAAGATAGAGCATTCTGCTGTTCATCCTTGCTCCAGCTAAACGAAACACTGAAAGCTAACAGAAAGTGTGGCATCATTTCCATTCTGAAAATCTAGAGAGGTAAAACACTGAGGTCCACAGCACTGACAGCACCTCTTTAGTGACACTGAGGTAGTGAAGGCTCTGAAAGTGTGTTTTCAAACTGTAGATTTCACTGCCTCTGTGTGTGTGTGATGCGTGAATATTTGAACATGTGCGTTTGTTCATATACATGCCTTTCAAATGAGCTCTTTAGATCTAAGATCCCATTTCCTCCATATAATCAACAAAGACCATAAAGCAATTTCTGTAGGAGCAAGAGTTCACATAGAAGACCTGAAAGCTAAAAATTCCCACCAAACCAGTTCAGACACAATGCATAGCTTACCTGTTGTCTGTCTGCTTCCAGGAGCACAGGGACAGGTTCATCTGACTTATTGTAATGTCTAGCTCAGGCTGAGATGAATTGCTTCCTAAACAACACTGACTTTACAGAGAGGTTTTATTAGGCCCTTTATTAAGAGTTTTGATGACAGTAGAGCTTGTGTTTGCATGGCTATCCCTAATATTCTACAAGCCTGGGGTGGGGGAATTAAAACCCCTATTTTATTCATTGCCATATTGAGATACCTTGCACTAAACCACACCTCCATCCAGAAATAGGCAGAGCTGGATTCCACATGCCAATGCATCTCTCCCCATACTTTTAATTGGCAGATCAAATAAAGTGAGAATTGCCAATACATGACCCTGTCTCCTGAGAAACATTTTTCCTAATGGGAGACTCATCTGCTGTATTTCAGATAACATCTAAAAATCTTCATCACGGACATTGCCTTGGATTACTCTAACATAATGCTTTAACACCCAGACCACATTTCATCACTAATAATATTTATGCAATGCAGCTGCAAGGCTAAGCAGCACATTAAGTCATTTCAGCTGAATGGAGAGCAAGTTGCACTTTCTAGATCACAGTACTGTGATGTTTGCATCACATATGTTGAATTTCAATAATGAAAGAAAAATTAATAATGCAAAGAGTTATTCACGTTGGCTTTGGGATTTTTAACGTTAAACCTGGGGAATGGGGATTAAGTTTTACTTCAGCATCAGGGTTTTGGGGGTTTTGTTTTGGGTTTACTTTTTTATGTTTTTTAATCAATTTAAGATAATTTTGGTTTTTTGAAATGCTGAGGTGTCAATCTCTATATGCAATCTTAGAACAGGACTAGCACTTGAGACCCTAAAATGCAGTGAAAATTCATTGGAATCCATTGTAAAATCTTTATGTCCATGATAAAGCTTCAAATCTGGACATCTGGAATTTTTTTGTTGTTGGTTGTTTGTTTGTTTGTTTTTAATATGGAAGTGTGCAAATATCCCTGATTTATGGCATCTGAACACCAAACTGCCAACGTCCTTCCTGGAGAGCTGTAGAACAACCTTTGCACTACAGCAGAACTCCCTGCACTTTCTTGCAGCAGAACTAATCATACCAATGCATGGTAGAAACTTCAGTTTTTAACAAAGTGTGTAAAATATCCAGGACCTGGAATTTTTGGGAAGGTAACAGCTAGTATGTTGATAAACTTCACCTGTACATGTTTATGTTTAAGGACAATGAAGTTGGTGAGGGGTTTGGAACACAAGCCCTATGAGGAGAGGCTGAGGGAGCTGGGACTGCTTAGCCTGGAGAGGAGGAGACTCAGGGGTGACCTTATTGCTCTCTACAACTACCTGAAGGGAGGTTGTAGACAGGCAGAAGTTGGTCTCTTCTCCCAGGCAGCCAGTACCAGAACAAGAGGACACAGTCTCAGGATGCACCAGCGGAGGTTTAGGCTGGATGTTAGGAAGAAGTTCTATACAGAGAGAGTGATTGCCCATTGGAATGGGCTGCCCATGGAGGTGGTGGAGTCACCATCATTGGAGGTGTTCAGAAGGAGACTTGATGGGGTGCTTGGTGCCATGGTTTAGTTGTTTAGGTGGGTTGAATTGGTTGATGGGTTGGACGCGATGATCTTGAAGGTCTCTTCCAACCTGGTTTGTTCTATTGTATTGTATTGCCTATTGTTTATGGTTTTCCTCTGATAAACGTCATTTAGGCTTTGAGCAAATCCAGTTTTGTCCTTGCTAAATGCCTGGTGGAGATATATGAATTATGGCTATTTGAATGGCAAAGAATAGAAGTACAGAGAGGATAAATGACTTAGCAAAGCTAGAACTAGATTCAAGATTTCCTATAACGCATTCCTGTGCTTCAGCCACAAACCCATTCCAAGGAATTTTACCATACTTCTTTTCCTTCCATTTATTGCATTAAACTGCTGCAAAAGGTCTGTGGACATTATTGCTAGAGTTTAAATAGTAGCTTAATTCACTTTCTCATGAACCTGATCCCAACAGAGTTGAGAGAAAATGTCTGTGCAATGCAAGTTTTATTTTTCAAATGTTTAACTGCTGATTTCTCATAGCTCTGAGTCATGGGTCAGAAGAATTTAGATCTGCTTCTCCCAGCTTGCAAAATTCAGAGTTCTTGGGGTTTAGGGACTTTTGTTGAATTAGTAATGACAAGCAGACAATTTGTTGCAGCTCTGTTTCTCTGTGAATATTAACGTTATGCTACCAGCACTCTCCACAATGTGTCCCGTCCCCCCCCCCCCCCCAGATCCTATTGTTTAAAACAAAAATAATTGTTTAAACTCATTTAAGAGTTTTTACAAAAAACAGCTCTAGAGGCAGTTTCATCATTCCAAGGCACAGTGACTGGTGAAAATACCCGCAGTGCCTCTTTTACTTTTCTCCCCCCAAATTCCATAATAAACACTAGAAGTGAGTTTGCCGAGTCTGTACTTACAGGCGTAATCTCCTATTGACACATGTATAAATTACAAGGGGAGAAGCACTACCCAGTCACAGTGTAATGCTCTATCAGTGAGATTTCTGAGATTTTTGAGCAGTGTACTCTGTATATGGCAACTGCTGGCTAGTGTTTGCCTATTCTTCACTTGTTTAAAGCCTCTGGTTTTGTCTTGAGGGTCCACATAAGGTCAGCTTCCCACCCCCAACAGTGGCATAGAAAACTGTGCTGAAGGTAGAAGAAAATGCCTCTCCTTACTGAGCAGCCACTGTTGATAAAACAGCTCTCTGTTAGAAGAGCTTTAAGGGCAAACAGTGAGGAGGTTTACCCATTCAAACAAAGTTAAGAGTGAGCAAATTCTCTTAAAGATGTACCTATGTCTGAGATCTTTGTTTTGTTTTCAGTTACTTGATAGAAAATAAAGATAAAGCCAAGAGTAGGCCGCACTGGAAAAACCCTCTGTGCTCCTGAAAACATTTCCTTTGTGTTTAGGAGAGAAACACAAGAGAAGACCAAACTGGTATTACTGTATTTTTTTTTTTTCACAAATAAACAACAAACTCTTAAAGCACTTTATTTTCTTTCTTTCTTTCTTTCTTTCTTTCTTTCTTTCTTTCTTTCTTTCTTTCTTTCTTTCTTTCTTTCTTTCTTTCTTTCTTTCTTTCTTTCTTTCTTTCTTTCTTTCTTTCTTTCTTTCTTTCTTTCTTTCTTTCTTTCTTTCTTTCTTTCTTTCTTTCTTTCTTTCTTTCTTTCTTTCTTTCTTTCTTTCTTTCTTTTTCTTTCTTTCCTTTCTTTCTTTCTTTCTTTCTTTTTCTTTCTTTCTTTCCTTTCTTTCTTTCTTTCTTTCTTTCTTTCTTTCTTTCTTTCTTTCTTTCTTTCTTTCTTTCTTTCTTTCTTTCTTTCTTTCTTTCTTTCTAGCCCTTTTAAACCCCTACTTTCTTGTTACTTCTGGAAAAGAACATGCATGGGAAATGCACATGTTTTCCCATGTCTCATTTGCTCACTTTTATGTGCTCAAGGCTTAAGAGAAAGTGATCAAAGGTGAGGCTCTGCAGTTTGTAAACAGGAGACTGTGGTTATATTGTGAAATTTGCATAGAATTCTGTCACCCACTTCCGTTTGCTTGTCCCCTCCTGGAGATTCAGATGGCATCTCCATTAATAAAGCAGGACTGTGGGGTTTTCTTAGGGTTTGTCTGACCTGGGGATGGGATTTGACTGGTTGGTCCAGTTTCAAATTTAGACCGGACCCAAACTGGAAATTCAAGATGCAGTTAGGAGAGGACCACAAATGAGGAAGGAGTTGAGCCTGAAAAATGGGGGCAGCCCAGAACCACCTTTGCCATGCTCACCAGGATCAAATAATGACTCAGAACTCCCTGAAAGAGATGCAAGCCAGGAGTCTGCCCCACATGAAACACAACTCCTCCCACTTCCATGTGTGCATCCTTTGAAGTAGATGAACTGAAATTCATGCATACATCACCAGGGATATGGACAATGGCTTCACAAGCAGCTCCTGTTTAAAGGGGAAGAAGGGACATACCTTGTGTCTCCTCCAGCCTCAGCTTCAGCTGGTTTTACATTTTCTGCTCCTTGGAGGTGGAGGGCTTGTCTCTCCTCCCTGTAAGCAGGCTAGCCTTATGATATCTTCCGAAATGGTTGGAGTAACACTAAGACTTTTCTTCTCCCCCAAGCTGGAGCTTACTCTAAGCTAACTCAACAGGCAAGTGGTACTCAGCAGAATCATGGTGTGGATTACTCATCCTGCTATCTGTGGGTCAAATCTTCAACTACATGGAAAGGCTTTAGTAAGCAGGTTTATGTGGAGAGTCTTGGGGTGACCTCAGGGCTGGCAGGATAGCATCCTCCTTAATGCTCTTCCCTAGTGGCCACCTGGCCACAGGGAGGGGATGGTCACTGATGCCTTTGGCCAAACACCAGCAAAACTCTGGTGATAGCCGCATCCTAAAATATCAGCTCTGTGTTGAGTTCCTGGGCTCACTTCAGCCTTGCAGCTTCCCAACACATTTCCACGGATAAGTCCTGCATCATGCACTACTCTTCTTGCACCAAGCTCTCTTCAGCAAAGCCCTGCCACAATGCTACTTCTGTCCTGTTGGCCCAGCTTTCCCATGGCAAAAACTGACATGGGTGGCCTCCCTCAATTATGTTTTCAATTATTTCTCAACTTTGTAAGATTCTGGTGGGTCATGTCTATTATTTTGATTACTTCCTAGATGGTATTTTCCATGCTGAGGAGTACAGATCTGTTCAATGAGAGCAGGGCTGCATCAGAAAAGGCAGCACAGAGAACTTCACCTTCTCAAGAGCTATGAGCTCATTTGCAGAGATAGAGCACTTAAAATGAATTAGTGTATTCCAACACAGCAAAAGCTATAAATAGAGTGCTTATAAATAAACCAGTTTTGTCCCTCACTCAGGCACCAATTCAGCAGTCTCCCAACGTGTCTAACATGGGCATGTACTTACATCCCACTGATTGCAATGGGATAAGGCACTTGCTCTCAATTAGCCATGTTTTGCTTAATTTAAGCCATAATGGTAAATCTATCCAGGTACTAACTCTTCTTTGCTGTTGAATAGACAGTGATTAAGAGTGCAACCCCTGTAGCTGGATCCAGATCTCACATTTTAGGACAGCTTCAATGTTTTATGAATGAGAGGTAGACATTTCTTCTTTTGAACGCTTCAGTTCACTGTTCCTAAGTGACTACCCTCCTTGCATAAGAGAGCTACTATTTGCATAGGACATCTTTCTTACTCCAACACATAAGCAGCCTCCTTATGTCAGGGATGAGAAAACATCACAACTGTTATAAATCTTCTGAAACAAGGTTTAATTTGAAAGCAAACACATGCAGTTATCACATGTAAGCAACTGTAAATAGACAGTGCTATCATATCAAACACATCTTGATAGGCCAAGCCAAAATAACTTGAATCTTTCAGAGATGTGTAATTCTGGACCGGCAGGAAGAGCTTGTTCCAACACATCTGCTTGGTCAAACATCCTGAGGACAGTGCTGGCATACTCAAGGAAGTGGTCAAACATTTGATGTTATTACATACAAACTTGGATACAGGTTCATGTTGCCCCTTCACACCAAGTGTCTGATAAAAGCCACCAACCATGACTATGCAGAGGTATTTAAGAAGCCCAAATCAATTTCTCTGAGCCTGCAAGCATTTTTTTAGATAGCTGACAAGAAGACCACGGTAACTCAAGCAGGGAGCCTGGTGTAGGTGGACAGGGTTTTGCACCACAATTGCTGTCCTAATATACCAGCTCTGCTAGCAGTATCTGATTTTGCAGTTTAAACCTAGCTTGGAAGCTTATACTGGCAAATAAAAATACCTTAGGTAATAAATTAGCTTAAATTAGCCATCATTTATCTGCAGATTGCAAACATGATTTTGCTCTTGCCATGTTTGCTAGCACAAGATATGACATGTGAATATGTGAGGTGCTCCTGAGCACCTGCCATCAGGTCACTGGCCTCTCCAATGAGTCTTGCTGCCTCTTTAACCTTTTTCTCCTTGGTTGATCTTTACATCAGAATGATGTAAGCTTTTCCCTTGCAGAAGGGATGCTTACTACCCTGTATGTATTTCAGTGTCTTTAAATTTAGCTGCAAGTTCATTTTCTTTGTTTATTTTCACACGCTTTCTGTATATGCACCAAAAATATAGTCATCAGTGCTTTGTTTTGTTTTTAAATACAGCAGCTAGTTTCAGCATAAGCTGGCACAAGCAAGTGAGAAATCTGCCACATTTGCATCAGCTGAGCAGCAGGCCCAGAGGTTGAAGGCAGAGCAATGCCCAACGTGAAGACATTAGGTTTTGAAATAATCTTTTTACCCATCCTTAAAAGCCAGTTCTTCCAATTGAACTACAGCACTGGGAAGAATTTTGTTGTTTTGAATAATTTTGAGATAATTTAATGCTACATATTAAGCTTAAAGGTGGAGCTTCCTTTACACACTATGAAGTCATGCATTCAAAACATTTCACTCCCGCTACTGAGATACCAGATTGTGCTGGACTTCAGGTTGCAGAGCAAGACCTTTGCCAGAGCCAGTGAAGAAAAATCTATATTATTTATTATTACAGTCCTTTTCAAAGATAAATTTCCATATATCTGTTGGTACACAGGGTAGAAAAGATTGCAGTATCACATAGGCTGCCAAATGACAACCATTGGACTCTTCCAGCATGGTTCTGAAACTTTCTGAAGTTGCAATTAAAGCTTTAAGCACGAAAGGCTCTGTAGAGCCTTCTTGTCTTCTGTAGGATTTGAAGCAGCCATTAAGTTCAGTTGTGCATCCCATTATACCAAATCAAGCACATTTCTTGCAGGCAATACTAAAGGTAGTTCTTGCCTCTCGTTAAAAAGTGAGGCAGAAAGTACTTTTGGGAAACCCAGTCTGCAGCAATGACAGAAAGTATTTCACACACTTAAGAGCTCATGCTGATGATGTCCTAGGATCATATTGTGTTCTCTTTAAGAACACAGTCTGCTCATTTCTCCTCCAAAGGGAAATTATTTCTTTGTGTCACTGATTTCTTTTTTTCCCAAGGAAAATGATAAGAACATGGAAAATAGTAGAACATTTCATTTTGTCTTGGTCAATGATAAAAAACTCTCACACTTTCAAACTTCATCTCATAAAATTTTATCAGTGATCTGGACAAGGGGATTAAGTGAGTTTACAGACTACACCGATCTGGGAGGGAGCGTCTTCCTGCTTTAGGGCAGGAAGACTCTGCAGAGGGATGTGGACATGTTAGATCAATGAATCAAAGCCAATTGTATGACATTCAACAGGGCCAAGAGCTGGGTCCTGCATGTTGGTCACAACAACCCCATGTAACACTACAGGCTTGGGGAAGAGTGGCTGGAAAGCTGTCCATCAGAGAAAGACCTGGGGTTGGTAATGAACAGATGGCTGAACATAAGTCAGCAGTGTGCCCAGGTGGTCAACAAGGCAAACAGCATACTGGCTTGTGTCAGAAATAAAGTGACCAGAAGGAGTAAGGAAGTGATTGTCCCCCTGTATTCAGTGCTGGTAAGGCCACACATGGATTACTGGGTTCACTTTTCGGGACCCTCACTACAAGACAGACATTGAGGTCTTGGAGAGGAGAGCAAAGAACCTAGTGAAGAGTCTAGGGAACATGTGTTATGAGGGAACTGAGGTTGTTTATTCTGGAGAAAAGGAGGCTCAGGGAAGACCTTCTCGCTCTCTCTATAACTCCCTGAAAGGAGGCTGTAGCAAGGTGGATGTCAGTCTCTTCTTCCTAGTAACAAGTGATAGGACAAAGGAAATGGCCTGGAGTTGCATAAGGGGAGGTTTAGCTTGGGTAATAGAAGAAACTTCTTTGCTGAAAGGATTTTCAAACACTGTAATAGACTCCCCAGGGAAGTCGCGCTATCACCATTGCCGGAGGTATTCAAAAGATGCATAGACGTGGTGCTATGGAACACAGTTTAGCACATAGATAGATAGAGTTAGATAATAATTTCTGGCCGGCCTGATCTAGTGTAGGGTGTCCTTGCCCATGGCAGGGGGGTTGGAACTAGATGATCCTTGTGGTCCCTTCCAACCCTGACTGATTCTATGATTCTATGATTCTAATGGTTGGACTCGATAATCTTAAAGGTCTTTTCCAACAAAAACAATTCTGTGGTTCTATGAGCCTATAAAATTTACAGTATCTTCCAGTCGTGGTGGCTGGAAATGCTAAATGAATCTGCCAGTGTCACCTGGACCTTAAGAACAAGCACATGCACCCTGAAATGTATTCCCACACAATTTTACCAAACAGAAACGTTTCTAAGGCACTGAACAAACCCTGCAGTGGCTGAGTCCTCAAATATTCTGTATTAAGTACTGTCTCTGGAGAGGTGCTTAAAAATTCATAATACGGTGTATCTATTGATGTATTTAACGGAACTCTGGAGTAAGGACGTAGAACTCTCCACCACTGTCAAGCTAACACTGCCAAAGTTTCCTTTGGATCTGTACATCTCCAGATGAAAACCTGGGTTCCCTTGGGGCCTAGATATTATAGTTGGAGCTGACAGCTTGGATCTCCATTGTGAGAAATTATTCATGATATTAGCAGTTCTTTCCTCTTAAGGTAAGCACGTGAAATATTACATCTTCACTCAGATTTCCTGCAATAACCTGATACATAACTCAATATTGGGAGACATTCATCAGCAAGAACAAACGTGCAAGTGTTAGCACAGCAGTATAATATAACAAAGCTCAATACCAGGATGTAGCTCTTGAAGTGAACTTGCAAAGAATAGCAATTATATAGACATTACATCAAGTCAGGAGCCTCTTAGGGAAGGCAGCGAGATACACACACTGTGATGCTTTCTCACTATAGATCAAGTCTTTCCCCTGCATGAGAGGAGTTTAGCTTCACAACACAGCTACATTCTCTATTACACTGTGAAAATACTCACCCTTTTTTACCCAGTACCCTAGTTTTAGCACTGCCAATAACCTATTTGTTGAATATATGGGAGTGAGCTGTGTGTAACTGTTGAAATGCTCCATCTGAAAACACTGTTATCAAACGTGAGGAACAAAAGTGAGGTTAAGACCTTGTTTGGAACAGGGAAAAGCTTTCCATTGAGCATAACTCTTGGGTTCATGGTTTTCTGCTTATATGACTAACAGCTCAGAATTATAACCTTCAGGAGTAGTGAAATACAGGGAGAGGAAATACACAGGGCACATACATTACACATAACTAAAAGAAAGCAAATTTAAGTCACAAGGGAGTCTCAGCTCGAATAAAGTGCAAATCAACTAGCATTATTCTCTGCATTTGACCAAAAACTGAACATGCAGAAAATGCTCATAATCCTGTAGGTTTTTTGCCAGCTTTACATTAAACCCCACTTTCCCCTGAGCAAACAGACAAGGATGCAGCTGATTATTTGATTTCAGATTTCACTGTGTAGTCTTCTTGCAGAGCATAGGCTCTCTGCTTGCTCAGGCCTAAGTTGTGTAGACCTTGAAATACAAAGAACGGGAAAGACTGCAAATGCTGCTAACTTCAACATCTGAGTGACCCTGTTCTCCTTCTGGAAAGGAGATTGATGTTTAAAAGCAAATACTGTCCTGTGTTCTATGCAATTATATATAATCATAGGCACATACAATGAGCAGCTGTAAAATCCCAGTATATGAAGCATCTTTTCCCACCCAAAGCTGAACAGTTCTAAAGTGTTATTTAATTTATAATTTCCAGATATGCTTGATATGAAAGGTAGAACCCATGGCTCGTATCTGCACTGAACAGCTTTATACCATGTCTGTTCCTCTGGAATGCTGCAATCCCTGAAGTACCCAAGCAAGTCTCAGGTCTCAGGAGGTCACATACGCAAGGGAGTTTGACCTGAATTAGGCCAAGGCTTCTCAGCACCAGATGCAGAATCAAATATTACTAGACTAAGGATCAGGGGTAGGAGCATAAGGGAGATGGAGATGGTTTTGCATGCAAAATAGTAGAAGCAGATGATGTACCAGGGATGGGAGGAGATCTGGGCTTGTAGATCTGCAGCAGTGGAAGGAGCAGGGCAGTTGTGTCTGCTGCTTCCTGAGTGGGATCAGCCCCTTGTCAGGAAGACGACTCTGGCCCAAGCCTCCATCCCAGCAGCAGCAGCCAGACTAGCTCTCCAGGACCCTGGCATAAGCAAAGTGGGCAGTGAGGCCCTGGCAGTCCTTGGCAGCCCCGCCATAGACAAATGGATGCTTTGCTGACCCCAGATGAATTCACAATACTGTTTTGAAGGGAGTCACATTTTTTCTCTCTTTTTCACCAAATTACAAATGGAAAGATTAAAGAAGTTCCTTATGACTTATCTTGTGGCAAGTGGCAAGAATGAAGTGTGCACTTCCTGCCTGAAAGCCATGCCTTTACCCATAAGGCCACCCTTGCATCCCACTGACATAGCTGAAGAATTACACCGAATGAGTCACCAGGAACTATTTATACTTGAGGACTTTGAGCACATGCTGTTAACTAGAACACAGAAGTTACGCTGGGCTGCTGCAAAGAACAACTTGTGGATGCCCAGGGAAGGTCTTACTTGCATTTCCAATCCATCTTCCCACACTATCTTTGTCATATGGCAACAAGTAGCACAGTGGCGTTTTTATGTGTTGATTTTTTTTTCCCCACCCACTCTGATTTCTGCCTCCAATTTGACCTTTTGCCTGCCACAGATGTCCATTGGAAAGCCAACTGGGTCACCACATCACATAAGACAAACCAGTTTGATGGGTTGAATTTTAGAGGCCTCCAAGGCACTTTTGTGTGCCTTTTCTACCACAGCTCGAAGAACTGAAACCTTTGCGTGGTCCATTGTATGTTAAAAGATCTCACAGATTCATGCAGAGCCATAGTCCACAAAGAATGACTCTGGCAAAGTATTTTTCTGCTCTTCATACATCTAGTGGAACACAATCTCATGATGAGGTTTAAACAAGAACATGACCAGCATGTGTGTATATATATATATATATATATATATATATATATATATACACATTTCTATGGACTAGACCTTTGGATGGTGGAAACCTGCATAACATTTTGTAACTCCCAGCCCCTGGGAGTGCAGTTCTCTCCCAGGGTGGAATTTACTATGGCCTATTCATATTAGGCCTATTCATATTATAAAAACTCCAGATTAAAAATGGAAAAATAAATAATCAGATGTTATGTTGAAAGCTATAATCAGGCTCTGATTGATTACTAAAGTACATTTAATAAATGGTGATTCAGTTGTCCGAGTCCAATGGGTTTCATGTAACTAGAGCTTACAAACATCTATTACATGTCCTTTTGATGTGCTTATAACCACCTATAATAATTATGTATATAACTCACTCATAAATCCACTGACTCTATATTAAACCTCTCTGAACCCTTCATAAATGGAATCCTAATACACAGAGTGAAAAAAGTACTCCATTATGGAAAGAGATCCAGAAAGCAAGAAACATCTAGTGCTAACAATTTCAAGTGCATATGAGGGAGTCACCTTTTTTTCAGTTGTGTGCACAAAACATATTCTGATCAAAACTAGGGGGAAAAAAAAATCAAGAAGTATACTCTGAAAACAATGAGTTGCAGAGTAGGAGATATCTGAATGCTGCCCTATTAGTATCTGCCTCACTACATATGCCTATTAATATGTAGCTCATATTTGTTCTTTCAAGGATCAGATCTTTCTAGAATTACTTTTTTAACTTTGGAACCAGTAGTGGGAACTTAAGCATAAGTGTATGTCTAAGCATGTCAAACGTTAGGCCAAACCTTGCTCCTCACTGCATCCATTATCCTGAAAGTGATATCCTAGCACTTTGCAGAAAAAGCACAGTATTATCTTGGAGAGAAGTTTGCATGACAGTAACCACACTGCTTTAATAAAATGCAGGTTTTGTCTCTCCAACATGTAAATTTGTTCCCATAGACTTCAGTGTCCAGAAGCTCTAACACAATTTGAGTGTTTTAAAAAGAGGCAGAGAGATGGATTAAGGTAAAAGCAAGGCGGTTCAACGCTTCTCATAGGTTTGCATACTGGATTGTCTGCAGAAGCATTTCATGACCTTTCTTAGTCCCTGACTAAGGAGAAGAAAGAAGCATTTTTGTTTTTCAGAGATGCATTTATACTGCGTAATCCTGTCCAAGGATAACCTAAGCTTGATTGTTTAATCATTTCTTTAAAACAATGCAAATGGAAGGCAAAGTTATTTTGATCTGCCACCACAGGCTGAAAGGCCTTGGCTGAGATTTCATACCAGACAATAGAAGAAAGACTGCAAAGAGATAACAAGGAAAACATGATTAAATCATAGAAGTGACATAAAATCAATAGAAGCAGGCAAGGATCAATAATTCTTTGCTCTGAGTAACAGTCAGTAGAGCTTGTACTCATTTTCAGATTTTTCTAAGATTATTTCCTCTCTGATTTGTGCAGACAGAGACTTTCTTTACAATATTGCTCCTTTTAGCATTTTTATTAAGATAATTCTTTTGTAGGTATTTATTGCCTGATTCATTAGCTACAGTGGTTTCATTTGTGCTGGCTTATACAGGAGCCTATGACTAATCACAAAATAGCAATGTATGGCAATTATTTAAGAAAAGTTGATGTAAATTTATAGCCACAGTAAAGAGGAATTTTCAGCTTTTCATACCTGTCTTGCAGGTTTCACCTAGTTCTTCATTTAGCATGTCAGTTCACAGTATCTGCTACTAAAAATCCAGAAGGCAGTGATGATTCATTAAATAAAGGCACTCTGAAACAGAGAAGCTGAAGCAGAGAGAGTCACTGCCATGGAGTCAGAAGGATCTATTGCATTTATGCCGGGGCGAAAGAGGAAGAGCACCAGACAAATTGCATTTTGTAAATTGCCTGAGTTGGACAAACACATCCTAAATAATCTCAAGATCTCCTAAAAATGCATCTTACAAAGCAGCCCAAGCCCATGCAATACTGCAGCAGAAACGAGAGTTCAGATGCAGACACATAACACTATCGATTTAACCCATGGTGGATCAAGAAGAGAATATATTTGGTCCTGTTCTTGAGTTAAGGGTTATCAAAATGATAAACCTCAGCCCCTGAGAACTGTTCATGTTGTTGGTTGTTATCAGGTCTAAGGGTGTAACTGCCCCATATCTTATGCCCTGCACTTTAAGGTCACTTAAGGTTGTTGGCCAACATTCATAGAACTTAAGCTAGACTAGTTTGCCCATTGATGTCAGTTTTCATAACTGTGGAGCTATATTAGCTATATAGCTTATTAGCAGCTATGTGTGTTTAAAAATCACAAGTTAGGCTACAAAAAAAAAAAAAAAAAACCCTGAAGTCTGGCTAGCAAACTATAAGAGGTTAAGAAAAAAAAATGTTTTTCTTTGCAATCTGGTGCTTGTACTGGTAGGCTCCAGTCTAGTTTCCCTTTGCACCATTACAGTTATATTTATTCCTCATGAAGGAAGGAAAAGATGAGGTTCTTGCCTAGATGACCCTCATAGATATTTAAAACACCATCAAACCCCACAGCAGGTGACCAATATTTCAACATACTGATCCCAGTGGAGCTAGGAATTTGTCCCAAAGACATGGCAAAAACCATGCCAGTTGGTGACATCGAGATCCTTTATGTCCTAAGAAGATTTTAGCTCTCATATTTAAAACCTGGGTAGAGACCCTTGGCTCTCTCCAATCACAGCAGAGGAATTGAAAAGGCTTCACTTCATTTACAGCAGTATGAAGTGGGAACACCATCACAGCATTAAAAGCCCTTAAAAAGGAGTGAGGGGTACAAAGGCAATGCCTCCACATACATCCTACTGTAATAATCTACTAACTTTTGGTGTCCTTTCCCTCAGATGATTTGATTTTAACTACTTTCAAATACAGTTGCAAGTTCAATAAACTTAAATTGCAATATAGCAGAGCTCTTCACAACCTGGCCTTGATCCTCTGGCCAGATGAAACAGAAGGTCACTTGAAAGAGCCCACTCTGGATTTTCTGGAGGTGACAGGAATTAAGAAAGAAAGATATTGGAAGGACAAATGGAAAATAAAAGTCTCCACAGCTCTGCGTATGGGTGTGAGGCTCAAACAACTGTTCAAGTATAGGGATTAGGAAGCCTTAACAACACAGTCCACATATGCTCTGCATAGCTTCTGCCTAAGGAGTCAGTGCAGGAATCAGTGATCATCAGAAAGGGGGAAAAAAGAGTAAATCAGCTGAACAGTTTGATCACCAGAACACCCTACCACAGTGGAGAAAACAACTGGAATAACGCTGAGGCAGGACTGTCAGCTGTACCATAGTGTTGCCTGGTTTAGGTAATAATGATGTCTTCAAGGAAATTCACATTTCTGCATGTGCATAAGACTGTGAAAGCCCTTGAACACTCATCAGTAAATGGTCAATATCCACACACTAGCTCACCCGAGTCCCTCAGCTACATGAAGTAGGTACCAGAATTAGAGAAAGCAGTATTTCTTTTTTTCCTCTTTTTTTTGTTTAAAAGGTCTGATTTCAAAAGAATCATGCTCAGTAGGATGTAGCTCATTAGAGACAAGTATATTATTACCAAGCCAAGCTAGTGAAAAATGCATTTCCTCTCAAGCTCATGTGCAGCGCTAGGTATGGTACAGACAAAGCAAATAGGAGACACCAACAACTGTCAAGTTTTTCACCTTGGAAGCTCCCCAGAAAGAGTATAAGTTGACAAGGGATAGAGGAGCTAAGACATTGTCAAATTCATCCTTTCCATTCAAACACACTCTTCTAGAGATTAAAAAGGCCTTTGGGAATGGGTAATATAAATGTGCTACTGGGAATACTTAATACAAGACCTATATTAGAGTCAAGGATACAACTTTAAAAACACCACCTCTTGCCTTTCATTTGCTTACACAGTAAATAGTGTGGATGAAGTAAGTGTTTTGGGAGTGTACATGCAGCTTCTTCTAGTGGTATTCTGAAAACAGAGAGGAAAGAGACCCAGCTCCACTGTATAGACAGGGCATTAGTATTTGGCAGGGATATACCAAATTGCACCAACCTGTGTGAAATCTCTGATACAAGAGAAAATGTAGGAGAGTGATGAGATTTAAGCAGGAGATGGGGCATGGAAAAGCTCAGCCTCTCTGTGTGTTTTTGGTCTGTTTCCAGATCAGAAATGTCTGTGCACCCTAGAAATAGCATTTCACAAAGTACTGCAACTGCCAGGGCTAAAACTTTAGCCCAGTCGATGACAAACCCAGAATAATGCTGGGCCAAAATATGGGACTGGATAGGGATGGTGTTCCTATCAAGACTTACAGGGTGCACCAGCAAAAGGTTAAGCAAAATTCAAATTCAGCCTACCTAATTACCCCTCTCACCTCTAGCCCACTCCATTGGTGGCAGAGTCTTCAGTGACCAGCACAGCTGGACCCATGACACAGAAGGAAAAGTGCTGGCTAAGATAATGTTTTGTGGGTTTTTTTTTCCTAAAGACTTAGAAACAGAAATACAATACCTGAGGAAACCAGAGTGGAGAACCTCAATGTCAAAGAACTCCTTCACTGTGATACCAAATAAAATTATTTTCTTCTTTTTGATGACCTGCAAGATTTAGGTCACTTTCTCAGCAAGATGCAGTCAGGAGCACCCCAGGTGGTACTGTTGGTCCACAGTTCTTCTCACAAAACATGAGCAGAAGGTCTTTTTTTTCTAGACTGAGCACACACTTGGAGTATAAATAATGAAAAAGGAAATCTGTAGCTGTTCACAAGTAGTAGGGTAGCTTATTTCTAAAGCTCTCCTCCTGGAAAATCTGCAGAAAGGAATGATTTCTTTAAGTTTCCTTTGCCTTGTGGCATGAAAAGAGAAAAATAAAACCAACTATGTGTTGATTTCCTCCCCCTCCCAGAATATCACACTTTAGTCCTTTATGTCCTTCTGTGATAAGCAGACACTGCCTTCAAGATGGAAGTTTTCATTTAACTAGTTTTTAATTGCACTCAGAAGTTTATAGTCCAACTATATATAACCCTGTAAATCATCATTAAAATGCCTCCAGTCATGAAACAATGACCTGAACAATAATCAGCGTGTGTATATCAAAAGTGAGAGATTTACACTCCAGCCAGGACAATAGCACAACAAAGCAAATGTTTGCAGTCTTCAGGAATACCAATGTCATTTATAAAGTATGAGTAATAAAATCAATACTGTTGATATTAATCAGTATCTGGGTGGGCCTTGTTCTTGGACTTAAGACAGGCTTTCTGATAAGATAGTTAGCTGTTCATATGCCTTTTTGGTAAATAAAAATATATTTCCTTGAAGATACAACTTTCCAGCTACAATAATGTGCCAGTAGGCTGAGGATTCATAAACATATTATAAAACAGGGCAATGCAACAGCTGTGGAAATAAAATTATCAGCCTTCCACCTCTCTGTTACATCAGGTCAAGCCTCTCATGTGCCTGTAATGACAATAAGGCATAAATAAATAGCCCTGTACCTGATGAGGTGGGTGAGGCTGGCTGCTCTCAAGTATGTGCTTTGCATCGCAATCAATGGTGTGGATGGAGGGAGGCGAGTGACACATTTAACCACTCACTATTTATAGGACATGCAGAGGATGTCTCTTCCAGAGGCTTTTACCTAGGCTGAACTAGAAAGGCACTTATAAAATTGAACCTGCTGCTCACAACTTGGGCTCTGCTGTAAATTACAATCTATAGTTCTACCTGACTGCTGAGCCATGATGATCTCACTGAGCTGCTTGAATCCTCACTGAGGCCATGGTTTCAGTTTGCATTTTATGCAACTGTCCTTCTGTGTCAGACACACAAGAAATAATAATCAGGAGGCAAAGAAGCACATCACCAGGAAGAAAGTGTTTTGCAAGAGCAGCTTCTGAAAGGATGTGTTGCTTTGTCTTTACAACACAGTCCTGGCTCAGCAGTCCTGCTGCAGTCTCATTGTAACATTGGTAGAATTAATCCAAACTTGCGCCAGCATTGTGAAGAAAAGAGAGGAGCTGGTCCCCTGCAGGTTACACTCTCCCTTTATTTTCTCTCTCATTTGTACCTCTTTTACAAGGCTCTGTCACACTGTGCATTTGCAGGTCACAGTAGCATTCACTGGGTGTAACACTTATTTAAGCTTATCTACAGAAAAGAACCTGGCAATGATCTACCTGGAGCTCTTTTACTGCTGGAGATGATCCAGGTTTTCCTTTCCTTCCTTACCCCCCTCTTCTTATTGCATGAAGCAAATACCAAGCCTACCTCACTGAGCTTGTACTTTGCAGGAAGAGAAGAGAGGGTCCAAGGTCAACAGAACATAACTTCCTTCAAAATAATAGGATTTTTTGGGCTTTTACACTGAATTAGAGAGAGCAGGTTTCCATCCCCTAACCAGCACTGGAAATAAATCATAATCATTCAGCTGTAGAGTGAGGCACACAGCAACCCAGGTAGTTCAGCTGCCTAACAAGCTGCAGCGAATAATGCAAGTTTGCACCCCAAATTAAATTCACATTTTTGCTGTTAAAATCGATCAGAGAATGCTGCATCCAATTCAATTCAATTCAAAATCTCAGAGTAGTGGCAGCGTGCTTCCTACCTTTTGATTAAAGTCACTAAGAATTACTCCCGTTGTGCAGAGACAAGCAAAGTAAATCTAAAACCTTAAAAACTGGTTTGTCTGCCAAGCACAAACAGTGTGAAGCTGGCAGAGCCTGGAGCCTGCCAGAACTTCTTGATTTCAGTACTTGTGTTTGTCCAATAAAAATAATTCTGAATATTTTAGACCTCAACACAGCAACCGGCAGAATAAAAATAGATTGCTTTGGGATATCAATTTTGCAGGCAGACATGCACTTTCACAGAAACCAGCTAGCTCCAGCAGGGCTGAGCCTGCTCCTGTGAAAAGTTCATGCTCATCTGAGTTCAGCAATCCAGAACAATGGCTGCTGAAGCAGTGACCTCAGTAACAAGGTTTTTGTCTCGAATCACCCCACTGAAATAGAAAGTATTGTGTATCTGGAGAACCACTGATTTGAAGTGTGAGTCGGCCTGGGTGATTTAGAAAGAAATGAGACAGGTCATCCTGTTGTATTGGTGCTCCCTCAGAAATATAAATCTTGATCTAGGATACATATATCTCTATATACATACGTGGACACACACCTAACACGTCTTACAACCCTAGAAGTACTTCGGTGGCCACGTGTCCAAAGTCTTCTGAGACAGAAATGTAGTCTTACAGCAAGATAGATTGACTGTTGTCATTGTGGTTGTTTCTCTGAAGACAAATATGTGTGTATTTGGTACCACCTTTACCTCTGTACACAAGTCATATCCTATCCAAGAAAAGTGTTCAAAAATAGGGTTTAAGATCAAAAGGACAAGAAGTTGTAATCCTGCTGGAAAATTAGGTGTGACAAATCCAGCACCGTGTCCATGAGCTGGCAAGACTTCAGTGGACTCTTCACCACAATTGCCTCCTCTTGACTAATTCTGCAGAAGGAGCTCCATTATCGGAGTGAGACTAACAGGTTTCTTCCTAGCTCCCCCTAGTGAACCTGGTGACTGGGTCCTGCTTCATGCCTCTGAGATACCCTCAGCCAGGCCAGGATTTGCAAGAAATTAATAATTTTCCTCTAGTGTGGACACTCCTTGCATGTAGACATGGATATCATTCTTTTCCCGAGTCACTGGTGGAATATGAGGACTTTATAAATTGAGGGTGGGATCCACTTATTTCTAACTGTAGCCCCTGAGAAGTTAGACATTTACCCTAAACCTGTTGTCTAGGCTCCACCTATAGTCAACACAGAGAGACATAAATACCTCCAGAAGGCCATCCATTGCACTGTATCTCTTCACTAACAATAGAGGGACCCTAGACTATCCATTTAGATTAGATAACTAAGTGTCAAAGAGATAAATTTAGGTGAGATGACCTGTGGTCTGACTTCTCAGTCTTGACAGTATCTTGGTGACCTCACCGTACCAACCCGTTTCAAAATTCATATATTTGATTTGGTGTGTCGAAACCTGACCCTTCTGACAGTCCTCTTGTCAAAGCATGTTCTTCTCTTACCAAGTTCCTTCCTAGCTTAGTCAAGAATTGTGAATGGTTTGACTGAACAAAGCAGAAGCAGAGAAGCCTTCTGAGGACAATGAGCCCAGCACCATCACAAAGCAGGTTCTTGAATGAAAACACAGAATGTCTGAGTCCACTGCAAGTTCAGACAACCTTTGAACCATTGACGTAGATCCAGAAATCTCCAAGAACTCAGCAAATAGCTGCTGGGATGAGTTCATCCTTTCTTCTTCTGTGAAGTATCTGTAGGAAAACATTTTCTTGAGCATCTTCTCACTGTCACAGATTGGGTTTCTACATGTACCTAATAGATTATTCATAACAATTTTGCTCTGGGAATTGAAGCAACCTGATTATTAAAGGCTGCAATGGAGTAGCACCTAAAGGCACTGACCGAAACTTAGGTGCCACTGAGAGAGGGGGTGTGTAAGTACCTTGAGGCCAGACTCATGTGCTTTTTCTCCCATTGGATAGTCACAAACAGTCTCACAGAAGCCAATGGGATTACTCAAGGAGTATGTTACTCAATGGGAATAGATGTACTAAGGTTTGGTTTACCCTGAGGATCTTAAGACTAAAGAATATGGCTGAAATATTTGGTCCCATTAAAGGCAGTGGCAAAGAAAACAAAACAAAACAATTAATTTCAAAGAGCAACATTTCACCCAAAGAACAGGCAAGGAAAGGAGAGCACATCATCTGCATAATGCTGTCAGAATGGCAGCAAGCACTGCTTGGCTACCTGTTTGTCACTCTTAAGGGGAAAAATACACAGAAACGTACAAAAATTGTGGAGGAACAGCAATCAAAATGTCTCCAAGTGTTGTTATTAGTAGTATAGTGTATACATGCACACCTGCATATCCATTGCACGTGTCTCCTTTTGTCTGGTTTCTAATTTGAAGACATCAATTACACTGGTTGATTAGAAGACATGACATGACATGATTTCTCTTTTCTGACAGTATAAACCTACCCATAGTCAGAAATCATCGAGTCACAAAATGTGAGGGTTTGGAAAGGACCTTCAGAGATGGAGTCCAAGCCCCCTGCCAAAGCAGGATCACCTATGGCAGGCTGCACAGGGATGTATCCTGGCAGCTTTGGCTTGATCAAAGTATTTTTCCATTGGAAATCTCCAGTTAGGTGAAAACAGAGCCGGGGGGGGGAACCCAACACCCTACGCGAGCCCAGAGTGCAGGTTCTGATCAAAATGAATGGTTAAGTGCGTATATGAGAGAGAGTAAAAGTCTTAATAACCTAATGGCTAGGACATAATGATGGATAATTAAAAAAAAAAAAAGAAAAGAAAAAAAAAAAGTGGGATATTGTCCCTGTGGTGATGAATTATTTACACAAATTATCAAGTTCTCACAAGAAAAGACTGAGAAAATCCACTCCCCAAACAGCTCAGTGTTTAGAACATGTGCTGTTAAATACGGGAAACCCAATCCTCAGTCTCTACTCTCCAGCAAATAAATCCAGGACTTCTTGTGGTCTCCTGCATCCCAGGTGCAGACACTGCTGTCAGGTGTGCTTCTCTGTCTTTTTGTTTGTTTGGGTTTTTTTTCCTGTGTGCAAATTCTGTTGGCTTTTGCTTTCATCCTGATGTGGAAAGAGGTTGATATTCTCACTACCCTTTTACAGTGGGAAAAATTCAGTCCAAGCTCTGCCACTGAGAACTCATGTCATCCAGACATTTGGGTGGACGTCTCTTAGAGCAGTCATCAGAAAAGCAGTTACTGAACTTTGGGAGGAGATGGTGTCACTTTTAGTGTCATTCCTTTTTTAAAAAAAGTAAAAATAGAAGAACAAAACAAACAAACAGAAAGAAACTCCAACAAACAAACAGAAAGAAACTCCAACAAACAAACAAAACCCCCCAAGCAAACTGAAGAAAAGCTCTCAACTCGAGTACTTAATGGCCATTTCCTCACCTCAGCCTTCACAAGGGCAGGTAGGAGCAGGGCCCAGGAGTGAGCAATACTCACTGTGGGTCATGGGGTGGAGAAAGGACAGCAGTGCACTACTCCAGGAAATACCTGGAAATGCTGGGACTCCTTTGAATATGAGCACTGTCTGATTGCACCATCACATCCACCAAAAACCACCCTGACTCTCAAACAGAATGATGCAACCTTCTGTGCAAGTGCTACAAAGACACCCTCTAATCCTTGCCTGGGCTAAATCAGGATTCTCAAAAGAAGTTCACTCAGTATTATGGTTCTAAAATCCTTCTGTCCCATATGAAATACACCAGTCCCACTGGATGTATCCAGGTGTGGGAAAAGCACAGCTTTCCACAAGGATTTCTACATGAAATCCCCTTCATTGAAAATCAACCAAGTACTTGTGGGGAAATATAAAGGGGAAATAAAGCTTAATGCCATGCATAGCTGTTCTTCTGTCCTGAACCTTCATGGGGTTTATGCCATTCACCCAATGTTCTGAATGCCAATAAGAAGACAAAGATAGGTGAATGTTTGTCAAGCAGCTGAGGACAAGTTGGGAGTGAGTGTGTGTATGTGCATCTGCACATTACACAGGAAAATCTTCTTGAGTTTGAAGTCCAGCTTTGTTTCAGGAAAAGAATTTTAGTCAATGATAGTATTAAAATCATAAGAGATTGCAGATTTATATTCATAAAATGGAAGTTACTGGAACCATTAATCAAGAACACAGTAGGGGAACACCTAGAAAGCTATTGTTTAACTAAAGATAGTTGACATAACTACAGAGAAGTCACATGGAAGCAAATCAGAATTCTTGACTTTTGGGTGTAGTGCCACTGAAAGCATAGCATCATACATAAGTATTGGTTGAAGGGCAAGACACTCTGATGATGAAGAAATGGACTACAGATTAAGTTCATGTGAAGGCATTTTGAGATTGCTGAGAAAAATCTCAAAATTAGTCTTAGCAGGCTCTGTAGGGGCAGTGGTTTTGAAATAAAAGAGAGGATATAGGCTAGATATAAGGAAGAATTTTTTTTACAAGAGGGTGGTGAAACACAGGTCCAGGTTTCCCAGAGAGGTGGTAGAAGCCCCATCCCCGGAAACATTCAGGGTCAGGCTGAATAGGACTCTGGGCAACCTGATCTAGTTGAAGATGTCCCTGCTTACTGCAGTGGGGGGTGGACTAGATGACCTTTAAAGGTCCTTTTCAAACCAAAGCATTCTGTGATTCTGTGGATGAGAGCTGCTCATGTAGCTATGCGAGTGACCTTAAGAAGTCAGTGAACCAGGTGATTAAATTATCCAGACTGTACCTGCTTGGAAGGATGGTCATTGAAGAGTGCTCCAAACTTGAGATTAACAACCTGAGATGAATGAGACCAAATGCTGTGGAGGATATATGCTATATAATGGAAGCTAATACTAAGGACAAGAAGAGTGTTAAATAGGGAGGGGGAGGGGGGTGGTGGAAGTAGATTATTTTGTTGTTGTTGTTTCAGTCTAACTCTTCCTTTCCCAATTTGTATGAATTTCAGCATTGCCCTCAGTGGCAGCAGCTGTTGGTGCATTGCTATATTAGACAAAGGAGGACCAGATTGTTTTAGTGGTTGGTGGCTCCAGAGTGAAGCTTAAAGAGTGAGTTCTGCAGGAAACTGCACAAAGCTCAAATGAAAAATATGAAATAATAATAACATTTTAAAAAACAACACACATAACTCAAACTTTGCAAGTCAAAGGAGACAGGTTTCTGAGCAAAGAGATGATGTGTAGTAGAGGTTGTAGAGATACATACAGGCCACAGAACTCTGCTAACCTGAGACACAGACACAGTAGCGCCCAGTAAAGTGGGTGGTAAAGTCCCAAATCAAGGGGCCACGATTTAACTGATGGTCTGTGGTCATCATTATAACAGAAATAACAACAACAAATACTCATTTTGATTTAAAAGAATGCAGCAGAAAGAAGCAATCCAGGGCACTCAGAGCATCATGTGCAGAGAGTGTTGTTCACATTCATTATAAAGGAAAGTACATACGCGGCATATGAGGGACCTCATTCTAGGTCTTCTAAAATGGCAAAGCTCTTCTGATATATTTATTACAAGGTTTTGGTGATGAGATGAGTTGATGAGATGAGTGTTAAAAAGGGCTAAGCATACTAGGGATGACAGATGCCGTGAGATTATCTCCATTATTGGTAGACCTTTCCTGAAGACAAAAAGCTTGAGACAAGGCTGAAGACGACTGCTGAAGGCATCCTTACCTAGACTTCTTTTTGCATAACAGCTGTAAACAGGAGCTATTAACTCACAAGTCAGACAGGACAGATCCAGATGGGCCCTTTGGCTTCTTTCCATAATAAAATCTTTAATTTTCATGAAGAAAATAGCAACTTCATGCACACGCTCCTTACTTCAGAGCAAAACTTGGTTTACAAACTCAGGTAGTTTAAGGATTAAAAAGTTTAGTCTATCTCTGCAAATGAACTTTATCAAAGTGCAGGTAAAATCAAGCCTTCAGGTAAACAGGAGCATTTGCCAAGTGGAAATCCCAGCTCTTTGTATATTTAGTAATGAGTGAAGATAAGATTTCTTTTTTGACAGCATGATGGATACAATCATAAAAGGAATCATGCTGCTGTAACAGAGTATACTTGAAGAGTGAATTTGATTGCTGCAGCTTTATTCCCAAACATGTCTTACCTTTCTTTTATTTAAAGTACATGAAAGCTCATTTTTCTGGCACGTGAAAATGTGAAAGTTTGGGGTTTGGGTGGTTTGGTTTTTTTTTCCTTTACTTCCCCCACCCCAATATGTACATGTTACATTTAGTTGTCAAATTCAGATCTGCTTCCCAGTTCAATAATCACTGACTCATTTAAGCATATTTATATAATTCTTTTATAGATTGAAAGGTACAGTAAGCAAAGAAACACAAACTCTTGGGTGAACATGAGCTCATAAACTGTTACATGTGATTCGGCTGCTGTGGGTTAAAGGAGGGGCAGCACCAAGAATGTGGTGAAACCAGCTGGTTTGTGCCCTGGTATTTCAGTATAAAAGCCATGTTCAAAGCTACCATGGAATAAGAACGAAATGAGTTTGTTGGCCTCAGACTGCTACTTTTTTGATGCTTTGCCACATTAGAAAACCAACAAAATCCAACGATCCTGACGGCCTCTGCTCAGAGAAAAACCTGGTAGCTGCTAGCCACTCGTGGCTGAAATCTAATGACCCAGCTTTCCTGGAAAGCTCATGCAAAGATAAATGCTACTGTACTTCACTCAAGAGGTACAGCACCAAGATAACTATCTTTAATTAGTCTTAGCATTCACCCGAAACTTGAAGGTGCTTGAAGTACTCATACAGAGGACATGGGTAAGCATAGGTTCTGAAAGTGTGGTGGGCATTCACCACAAGGGATGCTTTAGGAATTTATGTGAGATTCCTTTTTCCATCAAAAAATCTTTTGAAGAAGGCCCAGGCTACAATACTTCATAGCATTAAGCTCACATGTTGTACAAGTAACTGAGGCATCTTTCATCAGTGTCCTGGATCCTGGATGCATCAAGGGATCCCAGCAGAAAGAAGATCATAACAAGGAAACAAGTTACACCACAACACACTCTCAGTAATATCCTCTTGTTCCATAACTGGTCTCAAAATGAGGTTGTGAAGAAAAAATTAAAATGTTAACTGATGTCAGCAGGCCAAGAGGCTCCAACCTACTTACCTGAGCAAAGGTTCCACAAGTTATTGCCATCTGTGCCATGTTCTCTGTCTATGGAGGGAAGGGGGTCTTTTGTGAGTCATGCCATTTGCTTCCACAGCACTTAGACCATGCAACAGATAATTGCAAAGTTGGACTTCCCTAGTTTTGATCTCTAATCAAAAGTAAATATGGAACCTAAATCCAAAATAAGAACTACACCTTTGTACCAAAGGCAGTCCCAACTGAGGTCCTTTGCAGTCTGGTAGCTGTGGTTTACAGATGAAGAAAAGATTCTCATATAGTAGGAGAAAATGCTCCTTTTCACTCTTCAAGTCATTTAATATATTAAAAGGACTATGGTTAGAACTAGCAGCCCAGCCAGCTGGACCTGGCTTTGCAGGTCTCAGGCTGCATGGAGCCCAACAGAAGTACACAAGCATAAACAAAGGCAAAATTTAATTATAAGTGCACATTTTATTGCACAATGCTCACCCCAAAATGCCTACATGAAGTAGAAAGTCGACGCTTAGTTTGACCATTTGTTCAAGACTCTTTGTTAAACAGAATGAGTGCAGCGTAATGTGCTGACATCTTCTTATGGGCCTGACATTTACTAAGGTAATAAATTAAAGTAATTATCTTAGTGTATAATAAGTGCGTTCAACAGGAAATAAAAAGAGTACAGTGCAAGAAAAACGGAAAACATCTTGGTTTTCTAAGTGGCTGCCATGCACAGAAGTCTAAGATATTAGCAGAGGTTTCTTTGGAAGCTAGCAATATCTTATAAACAGAGTTTGAAGTAATCCTTATTTCTAGTCAAAATACAACTTTAGACAATTAATATCAAGACCATCTATTTGAAAATAGCAATGCAAATCAAATTATTTTTTCTTCATGTGGGGTTTGTGACTTCAAGGAGGAAAGCTCTAGGGTTCTTTTGCTTCTTTCCTCTGCAGGCTTGCTGTCTGCAGTCTGGTTCCTGGCTCACTGAACAACCTTGACAACATTTCATACCTCAGTGACATTTTCAAAAGCCACTGAGACGCTTATGGACCTGTAGATTCAAAGAAGTACTCAGCTGACAAAGCTGAATTGGTGCTGCAGCTTATCTACCAGAACTGGCTACACATGCTCCTAATATACTGCAGCTATCAAACAATGTGAGCTTGCCTAGACTGTCCCATAAACCTCTTCTCATACATTTACAAGTGAAGATGCCCCATCAGACACTCACTATGAGGTGATTCATGAAACTGTTGCAATTCAACCTTGTGCTGGACCTTGCAGACGCACAAGTCACTCCCTAAGAAGGACTTCTCTGCTGCCAAATCATGAGGGCTCTTTGAAACCTTTCCCCCTTATCTCCACCCAGGCCCAGTGACTACTGTTGGCTAAGCCTCAGAATTAATATTTGTGTGACAAAGTGTTTAAAAGGAGAGTTTCCTCCTGGCTCCAGATAATTAATGGAACTTTCTGTCAAAAATTACTAAAGCTTGCACCTCATTTAAAACTGTCTGCTCAGCATGGATACTCCATTATATAAGTACCCAGTCCTTTTTGAAACACTCTGAATATAATTGCATCAGCAATTATATGAGATGAGGTTGGCCAGAAAGCTTTAAAACATGTGGATGAGGCCTTCAGCCAAGCCAAGGGAGGCATTTCTCACACTACATCCTATTAATTACAATTGAGGACTTCCATGGAGTTTCATTTTGCTACATCAGATTGGAAATCTTAATGTATCTCATTCTATAAATTGTTCCACTTACCTCAATGGGTCTTCATGCAGGTAAGGTGAAGTAGAAGGTAAGGTGAGCAGTGGTGGCACGTCCCTGTCACCAGCCCCGCTGAGGTGACTGCGGGTCCCTCAGGAGCGGACTGGTGTTCAGCAAAAGGGATTGGCTTTATCCCAGACCTCCCTGCTGCCATCTCTGCCTCTGCACGAAACAAGCTCATGACAAAGAATTTGGGGTCCTTTGAGGGAAGTCTAGGGGAGATCTGGCTCTCTTCAACTAACTCCCTGGAAGGAGATTGGAGCATAGGACAAGAGGAAACAGCCTCAGGTTGCACCAGCAGAGGTTTAGGTTGGACATGAGGAATGATATCCTCCCAAAAAGGTTTGTCAAGCTCTGGATGACACTGCCCAGAGCGGTGGTGGAATCTCCATCCCTGGAGCGGTTTCAAAGCTGTATAGATGTGGTACTGAGGGACGTGATTAAGTGGTGACCTGGCAGTGCTGGGTTAGTGGTTGGACTTGGTGATCTTAAAGGACTTTCCAGCCCAAACAATTCTACAGTTCCGTGATTCTACAAACAGCAGAAATAAAAGAGGAAGATCTTTGAAGAAGAGACTTTCTTGCCTTTGGTGAGTTGGAGCCTGGTAAAATGATGCTTGATTCTCTCTTGGCTTCTAAGCTTTGCCACAGTAAACAGAAATAGCAGTAGCAAGCTGCACTGATGTCTGCACCTATTTGACTTGCCCTGAGATTCAGCTGGATACTAATAGCAAAAAAAACCACTGATTAAGGCTGAGTAATTTTGCCCCAAACTGACTTCATTTTAACAGCATGGAGGAAGGGGAAATATTATCTTGCTCTTTGCTCAGCACATTTAGATATAATGACATAATATGAACACATTCCAAAAATTGCTTGCCTTCAGGTAGTGCTTTTTGGAGTGATTTCAAAATTCCCTTAGGTTATATTAGTGAAACATTTTCCCCTGACTCGAAAATCACTAAGCTCTCAGTGCCCAGTTGTCTGTGTCACTTTCCTTGTTTACGTGGTCGGTTATTTTCTAGCCTGTGATCTGTACCTTATTTTGTCAGGCTGCCCTCATGCTACTTTGTGACTATTTTGATTTTCAAGTCTCCATGCATAAATTATGATTTATTTTGCTTTCTGAAAGTAAGGCTGAGCGAAGTAATAGAGTGTGGGGGCTTGGGGTTGTTTTTTATTATGAATATTTCAAGATTGTGGTTTTCTTCTTAGGAAGACAACTCTGCACTTCCAACAACTTTTTTTTTTTCCCCCTTCTGTATAGAAAAAGTATACACAGAGAAGAGCTGAAATAAAAAGAGACACAGTATCTTTTGTTCACACCTTAATAGATGCTAAGTTCTCATAGTGCCAGCACCGGAGTGAGAGATACATCATACTCCTCAAAAGTGGCCTTTATTGGTTGTTAGTGCTATTTTACACATAGCAGGGTGCACTGTGCACTACAGTACTGTCCTGAAGTGGTTATTCCATGTCCAGAGAGAAACCATGTGCAGTAGACATGGTGATATGAATAAAATAAGCATCAACATCAGCAGTATCTAGCTGTGAGCAGTAGTGAGGCCTATTGCTCTTCAAAACTTTGCTGTTTGTATGACAGCAGGAGCCAAAAGACGAGGGCATAATCGAACTGTTGCCCAAAGGCAATTACTGATTGGAATTGATTAATTGTACAAACAAATTTGACCAGTGGATTAGTTGTGACATTACAGCAGATTTGGGTAATGCTGCTGCCGTTGTGAAGAGGACGTAACTGTCCAGCATGAATAGTTAATGCAGTTTGTTACCCTGTAGAGCTGCATGCTGAGTTACCCTAAGAAATCTCACTGGGGAACTGAGCAGGGCATGCTACTTGGATGCTATAAAACCATTGTCTTACCTCTCTGCTTTTATGTATGAATTTGAGGAATTGTTAACAGCACCAAGAGCAGTTTGCTCTGAGCAACACAAATGTAACGAACTTAACATCAAAGTGATGCAAAATCCACTGAAAACAACGGCAAGGCTCCGGCTGAAGCCAGAGGACTTTGAATCAAGGCATACCAGGGTCAAGTCTGCTGTCCTAATGGGTTTTCTAAGGGGATCCTGTGGGAAATTGGAAAAAGGATTCTAATTTCTTGAATCCAGGGATTGCTGAGGCTTCAAGATACTGCTTTTGCAAAATCATTGGTTCAGCTTTAGCTTCTTTCCCCTTCCAGCCCATGACACAACAGCACAGGAACTCTGAGATTCATGATTACACAAAGGAAACTTTTCACCCAAGAACTTCCCTTCCATCTGTCACCCCAAGAAAGATGCTCCAGAAACCATCTGAGGTAGAAATGATTGATGCTGCTAGCACATACCCAGAAAGAAGCTGTGCTAATAAGTTCCTTGCATCATCATCTGTCAGAGGATAACAAGGTTTAGATGCAAATCTTTCTACAGATATCCAGTTCTTTCATACTTGGAAGTTAGCTGCTGAGTTGGGCATTTCATTACATTAGTTCTGAAACCAGTCTGGACACTGAAGATGATGTGGACTGTGGCAGCCTGCTCCTGATTCTGTCTTCATATGGATTTCACAGGTGTTCGTGACTTAGTTTGAGTGGGTTTCAACACAAAATTCAAAGCTTTGGTTTTGGTGTAAAAAGCCCTGTGTGGCTTGAGATGAGGGACTAGAAGACTTCCTGAACCATCATACAATCCTGCTGAAGATGTGATCAATGAAAGATGTCCTTCTGAGGTTTTCTGGTGTCCATATAAGTAACTTCATTGGTTGATTGTGCAGAGGTTTGGCCCTTTCTCCGTTCATGAGGACGTATTAGCTGATGAAGCATCCCACACGCCATTTCCTGAGCTGCATCTCTGCTTGGAAGGACAGGATTCTGTTAAGCTTTCAGGAACATTTCAGAGCCCTGTTTTTCCGCTGTCAAGGTGTTTCAGAGGGAAAGGACATAAATGAACAATGTGGTAGATATGGGGAGCTCTTATTTTGGTTGGACAACAGATGAGGCATATGGGTAATTTATTGCACTATAATTGTGTTATGTGATATCGATGCTGCAGTATTAATGACTGCAAAGTGCCCAGATTGATTCAGATGGCCATTTACTGTCATTATTACAAATCTAAATAAATAAATAAGAGCAATCAAATTGATGTATCTAAGAAGTGCTTCAGAGTCACCCAGGAACATACATGTAAGCACTTGTGAACAGAGAGACATTCAAACAATATCAGGGACATTTTTATTGGAGTAAGGAAGAAATAAAACAATTAAGTCATTTTCACTCATATATGATATATTAGCAACTGTTTTAACAAGCACATTGCTAAACTGACTGGCATGAACAAAGCACTTTAAAAAGCTGGAGTGTAAATATGCCAGGGGGGAAAAAAGACAGAAAACACGTAAACTATGCTCAAAAATAGTCTGCAAATGTAAGGAAACAAGAAAAACTAAGACAATCATGCACATACCTCTCCTGCTACCATGGCCCAGTGAATACAGTGGTTACCATGGATGGATCTGACTATGAGGTGGACTCCAGAGGGCAAGCTTTGTTTCTGATCTCTGCCCAAACAGAGAGCCTTGATCCAGTCTGTTGGTTTGTGTACTTTGGGCAAGCCAACCTAACACTGCAAAATGCAGCAAGCTAAGTTTGAATTTATCTCATGCCTTCAGGTTTCTCTTAGCATCTCCCGTCTGGCTGTCATATCATACAGACCAGGAGATATATTGTCACTCAATATTCCAAAATATGTATGACTCTGCACTTTTCCCCTCAAATGCAAGAACAGTCCAAATCAGCCAGACAGCATTACTTGCATTTCATAACCCTATTTATGTATCTGCCTTTTTCTTTTTTCCCCCTTTTTTCTCTCTCTCTTTCTTTTTTTTTTCCCCCTGTGGGTCTTGCTAAAAGGTAATTATCCAATTAACCATTTGTGGAGAGTAATAATGGATATCTAACATAAACTTTTGTTTAGCTTGAATAAACACTGGTGCTGAAAGCAATGAGAGCAAGTCTGGTAAAATGACTGTTTTCTTCACACTCAGAGGTACATTTGAGAACAGGTGGGACTCCAAGAAAACCGAGTAAGAATCTGCATGGGAAAAAGATCTATTTTGGCTTTTCATGCAGCCATAACCTCTAATGACCATTGCCTCAGCTGCCCAGATAAACTCCTTAGACAAAAAAAACAAATGCAAATGAATGTCCTAACCACTACTAATCTAGCTAATTTTTAGAAGAAGAAGAAGAAAATGTGATTTATTTTGGAGGTTTATTCTTAGTAATATTTATTTGATGCAAACACTGGATCTCAGTCACCTGCCAATGGCCAAGAAAGCAAGCCAACATTACAACGGGGACTAGCCACTGGTGATTATCCTACTCGTGGTTGGTGCTTAAGCAGCTGCCTTCCAATATCTCTTAATTTTGTGGGTCATTAGAAGCTTAAGGAATATGTGGCATGGTTGCTTCTCTCCTCCATACACTGAAGAAATTCCTGCACACACATTATAGAATTTCATAGAATCAGTAAGGTTGGAAAAGACTTCAGAGATCATCAAGTCCAACTTATCATCCAACGCCTCATGACTAACTAAACCATGGCTTCAAGTGCCGTGTCCAATCCCTTTTTTAACACCTCCAGGGATGGGGACTCCACTACCTCCCTGGGCACTCCATTCCAATGGCCAATAACTCTTTCTGTGAAGAACTTTCTCCTCACCTCAGCCTAAACTTTCCCTGGTGCAGCTTGAGACTGTGTCCTCTTGTTCTGGTGCTGGTTGCCTGGGAGAAGAGAGCGACCCCCTCCTGGCTACAACCTCCCTTCACGTAGTTGTAGACAGCAATAAGGTCTCCCTGAGCCTCCTCTTCTCCAGGCTAAACAACCCCAGCTACATCAGTTTCTCCTCACAGGACTTGTGCTCCAAACCCCTCACCAGCTTTGTTGCCCTTCTCTGGGCACATTCAAGTGCCTCAATATACTTCTTAAATTGATGGACCATAACTCAACGTACAGAGGGGCAAGAAAATAACTTTCAAATACTTGTTTGTAAAATTGTCTGCTATTGAAAAAAAAAAAATCAATCCAAACCTTGCCTGTTTGATATGCTGCTGTTTGTTGGGGGTTTTAAAACTTCACACCCATTTTCAAACTGCTACTCCTGGTGACTGCAGAAAGCTGTGTAAGCTGAGAGGAAGATGCTCAAAGGTTACTCCCGACGTGGAGCTCCCCTAGTGGCTACTTCCCCTCCAAATTCCCTGCCTGGCTAGAAACACCTTGGATGGGATTTTCCCCCACTCATAACTGGAAGGAAATGACTAAAAAGGGACATAGATCACAATCCAGGAAGAAGGAGGGATGGGGGGAAAGAAAAAAAACCCAACAAACAACAAACTCTCATAGTTTCTACTCAAGATTTCTGGTATAGGCAAATGTTGGGTTATTCAAGAAGCAAGAAGACCTAAAAAAGAAATCTGAGGTTTTCTCTATAAATCTTTAATCAGATGCTATGTATTATTACACTGCTGAGGATATAAGGAAACCTGTGGGGAACTCTGCTTTAAAGTTTGGGTCAACAACAAATATACACACAGCACAGATAACAATGTCTTATGAATCACGTTGCCTAGGTTATTTTTTGTGTGTATGATGGACAGCTCTGGTGAGCATAGTAAATGATTAGCATTAATCCATAAGCAGATGAATATGAAAACTGCAAAATCAATGCATATAGATATTTATTCTGGAAAGCAATAATTTTCTGCCTCTCCATAGGCATAGAATATTTTTTTTTCCTGTAGCAGAAATGCTTATAGACTACTGCCAGACTAAGGGCATCTTGAAGAACATGCAGCTTCAGCTGCATGAATCCCTAATTTTGCTGTCAAACCAGAATGAATGGAGAATTGTAAGCTTCATTTTTGGTTTTGGTGCCAGGACTGGGGGGGGGGAAGTTTGGGGGTGTGGATGGAGGGGTGTTGGGAGGAAATTCCAAAGAACAAGACTCATTCTGCTTGTCACTGTGAAGGTACAGTAGCCGGCTATCCAGTAATTCTGAACTGAAATCTCTACATTGATTTTCAAGATAGATATTGCAATACCACCACAATAGGCAGCAAGGGATGTTTAACAATTGCTTTAAATAAAATAATCTAACATCTTCATGAAGGAGGGTGGAATGCATAAAAGAAACAAACAAAGCTTCAGATGAAGAGCCTGTGCAGGTCTTCTTCCATTTACACCAGTTTTACTCGTCCATAATCTGTTTTCACTGAAGTTGTTCACGATGCACATCTCCATCAAGGATGACTGTGTCCCAAATTTCTTGGAAAACACCCAAAGTGTAAAGAGGCTACAAGAAGGAAGCTTTGACACTCTGAAAATAGATAATTTATTAAAATTCATACATTAAGGATGAGCACAAGTGGTGGCTATTAAGGGTGATAAGTAATTAAGACCCAGTTAAAAGCTCCACAAACATTTGCGTCTCCAGGTTTCATCCTGTATTCTGGGATTCATCAAGTGAAATATTGCAAGCATTAGAAAACTCAGGAGCTTAAAATGGCCAGTGAGCAACCTTGCTTGTACAGAATGAGCCCTTCTCTGGGTTTGAATAGAGTGAATAGCCAGCAGCGAGTCCAGGTTTAAAACAAAACCAAAACACAAACCCACAAACATCACACAAAAGAAGATAAATAATAACTGAGATTCTCAAATTATTTGGTCTGGGCCAGGGTGCACCCACTGCTGCCTTTCCTCAGGCCAGGCCCCATGGGGATGGCCCAGGCCAATGCATACCCACAGCATCATGCATGGCCCTGAAGGGTGATGGAAGACTTGGAACTACCACAGACAGGAATGCTGTTGGCAGAAATGCTGGAAGAGTCTGTACATCAATGAGGAAAGCTGAGCAGTTGAAGCTGTGATGGGTACTTGCACATGAGCAAGAAAAGTAGGACCCCATGGGGTTGGTGGTAGATGCTCCCAGGACTGTGATGTTTGCTTCATGGGGGGGGAGCAAAGGGTCCAGATGACCCAATGGGCTCCCCATCAGGGATTTGGGGCCCAACAGGGATCTTGGTGGCAGCTTCAAGAGGGACCTGACTGTGTGAGCTGGGGCAGTGGAGCAAGTGAGTCAGCATACAGGGTCCTTTCCCAGTACCTTTACCCTGTGCAGTCCTGAAGGGACAGTGGGGGCTGCTCCCCATGGGGGACAGCAGGGGCTGTTGTTGAGTCTTGGTTTGGAGTTCTTGCTGTTGCTGTCAGAATGTGAGCAGGGGGAGTTGTGGGCTAGGTGCTGATGCTCCCCTCAGCAGCATTTGTTGGAGTGACTGCATACGGATGGTGGTACTGGGGACAGGAACCCCTCTGGTGGAAATGTGTTCCGGTGCCTTTACCGACTGCTGTGAATTTAAGGGGGTGGGGGTTATTTTTCCCCAGAAGCTGTGGTATTTAAAGAAAACATAGATTAAAAAAGAAAAAGCCTAATGTGGGTAGGAGAGGCAGGGCTCATCCCAGAGGCCCGGGGAACGGGAGGGTGGGCGGGCGTCCCCCGGCTTCCCCGGTTCTCTCCGCACGGCTCCCCCGCTCGGCTCCCGGCGGGGCCGCGGCCAGCTCCAGCCTGCGCTGAAACTGAGCAGACCCTCCCCGCAACCCCCAGCTCTGCTTTCTTTCACATCTAATTTGATAGGAGGGTGATTTCAAGCTTCCCACAGTTACAACTTTTCTTGATTTCTCCCATTGCCCACCCCCCATCCCCTTCCCGCGCATTTATTACTTGCATTTAATTAATTCCTTCTTTGCGTTTCCTTTCCTGTTAATCTTTGGGTGACTGCTTTGTACATATGGCAATCTGATAATGAGGGAGTTTATCCTTATTCTTTATACTTCTTCACTGCGATGTCCACTCGTCTAGTGCCTGGGATATCGATCATCTCTCCTTGGGGAGGGGGACAAGGTAAGAGGGGTGATAAAAGATTTGCAGTATCCCACACCATTAAGAATAGCTTTTATTCCTTGGCACTGTTTAATCAACTGTTATATCAAGTCATGCTGTTTAAACAACCACATCAAAAGAACATGCCCTCTTTTGTATAAATTATATATTCCTTGTATCTGTCTTCTCACATGCACGCAGACAGGGAGATAAAACTTAAGTTTGGTTTTGTTGTTGGTTTGTTGTTGGGTGCTTTTAAAAAATTTTATTTATTTTTTAACAGCATAAAGCAGGTATTTAGCTATCAAACAACTTGTTCCTGCAACTAAGCTGGTTGGTAAAGAGGGGAAAAAATAGAAGCCAAGCTGCTGGCTTTCTAACTTTCCCCCCATTTCCAAGTCAGAACTCCTACATTTCAAGCTCGGAAAGACAAATCAATGGTTCGCTGAAACTCTGAAAAGAAACTTAAATACCAGAAGAAAGGTCTAGGACGAAAAGGAGGGGACAGCACCAGTTAAAATCGAGGTGAGAGCTTCCGACCACTTTTGCCGGCTATTTTCTGAAGTTTAGGCAAAAGAGATCACTTTGCCCCTTGAGAAGTCCGCGCTGTCCTGCTTCTTACAGTTTGCGGATACACAACTTCTTTTTACTACTTAAAAAGTAATTTCAAAGTCCATTTTCACATGGTTTAAGTTGATTACGACCCAGCTCGATGTCACAAACCGGAAAACTTCCATATAATTGCTCACCCCAAAGAGCCTTCTTTTTTTCTTTTTTTTTTTTTTTTTAAGGTAAATAAAGTTGATTTTTTTTCCCTTTTCCTGAGAAAATTGACTTGAAATCACATGAGCACGTCGTCTTGACATTTTTAAGAACTCGACGAGAAAAAACAACCCACAACCTCCTGAAAGTTTCCAACTCCTAGGACAAATTGTATTTTCTTAGGAGTAAAAGCAAATGAGCTCTTTTGCAGGCAGAGAAGTGTTTGTTCATATGGGACTCTGCTTTTCTGTCTAACCTGCTCTATCAGCCCCATCTCTGCAATTTTGCTCGTCTCTCAACACCTTTGTCTGATTAGTAGCTTTTGGAGATCGGGATAAAGACATCACTTGCCACGCTGCATGAGATAACAATTAATTTAACATTAAACTTATCCCCTTTCCATTCACTTTGCTTGGATCGATCTCTGTTAATTGTGTTTGCGGATGCTTTCAACACCACGCTTTTCTTAAAAACTTAATGACACCCCGCAAGGAGGGTGGAAGACTCTGAAACGCTCCTCTTCCACTTCGACCACAGAAACAAAGAATACAGCCCCAGTGTGCTCAGGAGACCATCTATTTTTAATCAGTTGACTTTTCATGCACTTCTGAAGATACAATATTTTAAACTGGGCGAGAGTCCTGGTTTTATTTTAATAAATAAATAAATAAATAAATGAGGTGCCATTTAGATCTCTCCACACTGCAGTTGTGAGATATGCAAGTCAAACACGCCAACTTCATATAACTGCCGCCTCTCATCAAACTTGCTTCTTTTTGCCTTTAAAGTAGTCATTTACCAGCTAAAAGGCAAGTGTGTTTGAAAATGTGTGTCTTTAGGAGGGAGAGCAATCGCCTTTTTCAGGGGGAAGAAACCTGTTACAAAGCTCTTAGGTGGGTGCGCTCTTAAATGGTATCATCACGCTCCCTCCCCTCCCCCCGGGCGTTAATATTTCCCCAATAGGTTTCTATTTGCACGGCTCCCCGATAATTCGGCATTTTATTTAACCGCAACTGCCCTTAGAAACTTGACTTGCACTGAGGCAGCCTGCTAATCTTATTTATTTTTTTTTTTTTTCTCATAGAGGCATCTGTTCCTCTTGCTGACAAATGTACCATTCTGCCAAGAAAGTTTATTTAAAAAAAAAAAAAAGGGAAAAAAAAAGAAAAAAGAAAAAAGAAAAAAGAAAGAAAGAAAGAAAGAAAAGAGGAAAGAAAAAAAAAAAAAAAAAAAAAAAGAAACAGTGTGTAATTGATGTTATCCCAAGAAAGCGCGATCTCCACCCCTCTCAGCTCCAAGCCCTTCAGGTAAAAGGAAAAAAAAAAATCTTTCAAGAATTTGTTGCCTTTTTGAGGGTTAAAACATCAGAAGACAAGCTTGTCTCGCCTTGGCCAATCAGCTCTCGGCCCTGGCAGCTATAATATAGAACTAAAGGCAGACTCCTCTCACAAGCGTCTTGCTTTGCTACCATTAAAATCAGACCCTTTTTTTGTCTCTCGCTTGCTGTCTCCCGACCAAACTCCGATGTGTTCCGTTATCAGCGACCTAAAGCCTGCCATTCCAGCACCTGTCTTGCTAGGGATCGGTGGATAGTATACGATTCAGAAAGCAGACAAGGACATAGGAAGAGAGAGAGCTCTAGAGAGACAGCCAGGGATAGGCACAGAGAGCTTTGAAGTAATTGGATTCAATGGACGAAATGCTGCTGTTGACAAGAATTCTCTTGGTGGGCTTCATCTGCGCTCTTTTAGTCTCCTCTGGGCTGACTTGTGGACCAGGCAGGGGCATTGGAAAAAGGAGACACCCCAAAAAGCTGACCCCTTTAGCCTATAAGCAGTTTATTCCCAATGTGGCAGAGAAGACCCTAGGGGCCAGTGGAAGATATGAAGGGAAGATCACAAGAAACTCCGAGAGATTTAAAGAACTAACCCCAAATTACAACCCTGACATTATTTTTAAGGATGAAGAGAACACGGGAGCTGACAGACTGATGACTCAGGTAGAGCCACAGAGATACCTGTTTTTGTGTTTGTTAACCTCTCTGAGCAATCCTAAAGGACGCATCTGTCTTAGTATTTTTGAAAGTCCCCCTTTCCCTCTCCCCCTCCTCCCCCGCCCCTCCAAACTCTGCTAGTTTCCCCCATTGAATGTAAATGCCATCTATTCAGACAAGTTAGCAGGCGCTGGAGCTATCTAGATATTTGGCGGGGGAATCTGTGTGATACTTACAGTAATACCGTGCCATGGCGTTCCCTGTAACTTGGTTAGAGATTGCTGTTTGCATTTGTCCCCAAGGATGCACTTTGATCAAACGAATTGCATACAGCTCAGAGGACCCCAAGTGTATAGTGACCGCCAGGCCACTCACTCATTATTAGAAACGCAGTCCTCGGTTGCTACGCCTGCTGACTTGATTCTTTAATATATATTTTATTTAATTAATCTCTTTCTTTCCTGCTTGATTTCATTTTACTCTTCATTATTATTATTGTTATTATTATTTCCCTCGCGATCATATTCTAAATTTAGAAGGCATGCAGTCGTGCACTCACAAAAGGCAGCTGAAGCCGGATCGACCATTCCTCTCCTGATTCCGTATTATATACCTCGTATTGCAATACCATCATTTGCAATTGTGCCTATCAGAGCGTAAATATATTGATATTTCTTTAAGGATGCTCGCCACCAATGCTCTGGTACTTCCATAGCAGAGGGACTTGCAACTTATCGTCATTGCATCACCTTCTGTTTTAAAAAATCTGATGGCACAAGGTTTACAACTGGGTAAATATTAGATCTCGGGTGGAATCAGATTGCGGAACCATTTTCGGGGAGGGGGGGGAAGGAGGGAAGAAAAAGAAAAGAAAAAGAGGGAGAAAGAGAGTGAACCTCTCCGGTAGTCACCTCTTAATTATTATTCATGCTCAGCAGAGAGCTCGGTGAAGTCAATTGCTCTTGTCAATCCCGGAGTTTCTGAAACTACATGCAATCTAGTCACTGGAAATGGGTTTCCTCCAAATATAGGTCAACAGCGCTTTTTTAATATTAATACATTTAAGCCCCACCTTCAGTGCTAGAACAGGACTCGCCTGGAAGGACTAGGCGGGGAGTGGACGCGGGGAAGGGGGGTGGGGGTGGAATTTCCCAAACTCTCCCCGTTCCTCGGCCTGATTTTCCGCACGTTTGCCGGGTCTCTCGGGGCGAGGGGCCGGCGGCCGCCACCATCTCCTCCCGACCACCTTAAATCGCACCGTACCTCGGAGCGCGGCGGCGCGCCTCTGCCCGCCCGCCGCCTACCGCTGCCCCGCACAAGGGTGCGGAACGGAGCCGGAGCCGGAGCCGGTGCCGGTCCCTTCGGTTCGGATGCAGCGCGGTCCGCGCCCTTCTGCGCACCCGCGGTCCTCCGCCCTAGCTGCCTCCGGTGCGTGCGGCGAGGCAGCCGCATCTCTCGCATTTTCAGCTCCACTTACTCCCCTCGCTTATCGATCGCGGCGGCTCGGGTTTCACCCTTTCCTCCGCAGCCCGGCGGCAGCGGCGGCGGCAGCGGCTCCGCGGGAGACGGGCTCCCGGCGGGGCACGGCGCATCTCTCTCTGCGCTGCTGCGCCGGTGCGTGTGCGCGGCGGAGCGGGGCGTGGGGGGAAGCCGGCAGCCTGTGTGAGGAGAGGTGGGATGCGGGCTGGGGGATGCGGGCCGGGGACAGCGGGCGCGCTCACCCAGGCCCCGCCGCTCTCCCGGGGCACGCCGCACCGGCTAAGCGGCTGACCGCTCTCCTTGCATTAGCCGGCAGCATGTGAACTCCTGACCTTCTGTCAACTTCCCTCAGACGAACGAAACGAAAACAAATACTTTTTTTTTTTTTTTTTTTTTTTTTAAACACACACACGCACACCACCCCCTTCATTGCTTATTCTTGTGCCTTAGACACAAAGAGGAGAGATGGGATGAGGGTAGGGCGACAGAGAGGCCGTAGCTCCGGGTACCCAGGGCAAAGAGTGGAGCAACGTTGGAGATAGAGCCGGGCTCCGACACCCCTCCGCGAGGCAGGGGCAGAGGAGGGAGAGCAGAGGCTGCCCTTGCGCACTTTCTCCCCAGCACGGCCGGGGCTGCAGCGCCCCGAGGTGCCGTGCTGCTGCCGGCCTCTCTGCCTTGCTTTTTACTCTTTCCCTCTTTCCTTCGGCCGGCAACCTCTTGTTAAATCCCAGCCTTTAAACCCCTGCTTGGCGAACCCTTCAACCATGGAGAGATCTTCCTTGAATAGAACTGTTAAACTTTGCAGAATAGTTGCCGAATGCATTAGCCGCTAGTTAATATTAACTCCAGAAAGGGGAGGGGGAAACGCAAACAGAGGTGGGTAAGTCAGGTTCTCAACTTTGCAGGTGACAACAGTAGTTTGCTGAAGGCTCTCCCTTCCTCCCCTCCCTCCCCCCCCACCTCAGCCATTGGCTGGATTCAGGGGAGAGATAAGGAGGCCAGGTCAGTATGATAAAGTTGGAATTTGTATGAAATAAAATAGCAATCTCGTGTAATGCAGGCACACAACCGGTGCGTGATGTGAGGAATTTAGAGATCAACTTGGCATTTAGGAAGCCCACCAGGTTGTTTACACTGACAGGTACCTGTTAAGTGTTTCCTTCAAGCAATTCATTTGTGAAGAGATTAGGAGCTGGCAGGAGAGGGCTTGTTGAACAACTTTGCCTCCACACAAAGCGTTAGTGGAGGCAGCCCTGCTGAGCTTCACGGTGGCTGAACAGAATTGGGCTTGATTTGTGGCACACGACCCAATGAATTAATAAATAGTCTGTGCTTCACGGCTTTTGACTCTGACAATCCAGCTCAGGCAGTATAAAAGGGAGGAAAGTCCTTTAGGAGGTCGTTTCTTCTTTATTTCGCCTGAAGCTGGGAGCTGGTGCTGACAGGGCCACATCGTCAGGAACACCCTGCCACTGCCTTCACCGCTGCCCACATCCCTACCCACACCGCTGCCAACCTATCCGCACCGCTGCCATTACTGTGTCACACAGGGCTGTTGCCTTATCAGTAGCTGCAATGTCTGATCCTTCCCCCTTTACCCCCTAAATCAGTGGAGGAGCATGTCCATCCTCCCAGGTGTGCGAGGCAGAGAGGGGAAAGCAAAAATAATCAAACCCAGCTTCCTTGTGCTGCTGGGTATGGTGCTGAAACCCAAATGCCCGACTCTTTCCATGAAGCCCGTCAGTAGGCCAGAAAGTCCAAAGTGAGCTTATGATTGCATTTTATATCTCTCAGGGACCTGCACATTACTGGAATTGCTTTTTATGGCTGTTGATAGGCACATGGAAACTTTCTAGTTGAGCAACCTTGTTATGTCCCTGGAAGTAGCATGGTCAGGGTAGTGGAAGGGCTGTGCCTTTCTGGGGGCTGTGAAAGCAGACTTTGTGGTCTGTTACTGGCAGTACTGGGAGCATGCTGAGGAAAATGGTCCTGCCGAAGGCCAAGCATCTCAGTCAGGCCAGATGCATCCTGCTGCAGCTTTAATCCACATCAATACTTGCATCAGGCAAGCCACATTGTGTATATCCATGAGTTATTTTCTTCTCAAAAAAGGGAGGAAAACTTGACAACTTGTTTCTAACTCCATACCTTCAGTTAGGCTATTTTCAATGCTTTTGGTGCTGATTTCCAGTTTCTGGGGGCTGCCAAGTCCCTTTACCCTATTGTTGGCTCCCCCCTTGGCTAAGATAGGAATCTTCTCATCAAACTTTCAGGGTTTCATTTGGAGCTCCCCCCAGTTTCACCCCTGCATCCCTCCTTCCCTCCCCCTGTCCTGCTTGATTCTCACAGGCCCCCGGGGCTGTGGGGCCCGGTTCAGCTCCAAGGAAGGCCTGTGGCTCTGGAGGGTGATGGCTTCTCTCAGGATTTGGAAATGTTTTATTTCACACAAGGCTTCTCTCCTTGCATAGCATCTCTGCTTCGCTTAACTTCCCTCCTTGGCCCTCCCTTGCTTTTCATCTTCCCACTAAGAGCTATATTATTGTCTGGATTTGCTGGGCTTTGTAGGCGAGTGCCGATGTATGTTTGAAGCGGAGTGAATGCTCCCAGCCCATGCTGCTTTGAGGGTTCTAATGAGTGATGGGCGAAGGAAGAGAAAAAACAACCCACTCCTCCCTCCAGCACATAAAGGCTGTTAACATGTATTGAGACCCCTTTCAACACAGAATTAAGCTGAAAAGACCCCGAGAGACATTCCGAAGGGGAATCTATGACTCCGAGCTACACGGCGAGTGTTTGTTCTCGGCAGAAACTTTGCTCTCGGGAAGGGGACAGGGCACTTAGCTACAGGAATTTGCTCCGTGCAGGTGGTTTTGAAGTGACACACTCACACCTCAGAGCCGCGAATGGGGCCGGGGTTCCCCCTGTCCCTGCTGCAGGTGCTGAGGGAGGAGGTGGCGTCCCCACGGGTCTTCGTGGTGTTTATCCCCTCTTCCTCCTGTGTCCCCAAGTTTTGCTCCCCTCCTTCTCACCTGCCTCCCCGTCCCTCCCTGGCAGCAAGGGGACAGGATACTCAGCCCTGGATCTGCTCATCCTGTGGAGCAGTTTGCTTTTTGGGGGTGCTGTTTGTTTTGTGGCCTTGGTTGGAGTTTTGATGGTTTGGTTTCGTTTAGGGTTTTTTGGGGGTGGAAGAGAACCTGCTGCCGATTTAGTTGGGAAAGGGAGGGTAGGATGATGAAGGGGGGCGTCTGTCCCTGGCTGCAGCATCCCCCCACAATGCACTCCTCCCCGTGTGCCCGTATCTCTGCAGCGCTGCAAGGATAAGCTGAACGCTCTGGCGATCTCGGTGATGAATCAGTGGCCCGGGGTGAAACTGCGGGTGACAGAGGGCTGGGACGAGGACGGCCACCACTCCGAGGAGTCTCTGCACTACGAGGGCCGTGCCGTGGACATCACCACTTCGGACAGGGACCGCAGCAAGTACGGCATGCTGGCCCGCCTGGCCGTGGAAGCGGGCTTTGACTGGGTCTACTACGAGTCCAAGGCGCACATTCATTGCTCCGTCAAAGCAGGTGAGGCGGCCAGCCTGCCCAGGGACACGTCGGGGTTGGGAAGGACACCCCTGGGTCACGGCTCAGCAGCCCAGAGCCTTCCTCGCTCTGCCCGGTGCCTCCCGGGCTCCCTTCTCTCCATCTTCGCAGGGTGCCCTGTGCTCCCCGTCAGGGCTTCTTGGGGGTGCAGAGAGCAGCCTACCCCATCTCCGCCTCTTAGTGAACCTGCCGGCGCAAGGGTGAGGGAAAGGAAGGCAAGGGGGGAAGAAAGGGAAATAATAATAATAATAATAATAATAATAATAATAATAATAATAATAATAATAATAATAACAATAATAATAATAATAGCAGCAAAAGGAGCCCAGCCAGCTGCAGCTCTTTTTGACAGCGTTTTTGTTTGGGTGATTTGCGCAGCAGTCACACACCTTTCTCCTCCCCCCATGGGATTTGCTGCTTTCTCCATCCAAAGAGCATGTTCAACACAAACACTAGTGGCCGTCTCCCCTGGCTGCACGCCCTACTCGTGATCGCTAATCTCCGAGTGGGAGACGGCCAGGAAAATAAATAAGAAAAGTGGTCCCCTGCCTCCTTCAGCGGTAGCCGCTAGGAAATTCCCAGCTAGGCACACACATACATGTAATTTTTCCCTTCCCCTGTGCTTACAACGCCACACGCTGTCCCAACCCGGGAACAGCTCGCAAGAAATCTTCGTCTCTTCGAGTTCGTTATCTTGACATTTGACACTTTTGGGGGGGGTACACACCAAAACAGTTGGCAAGTGCCAGCCCTCCCTGCCACCTCCCTCCACCCAGCTGCGTGGCAGCTAAAGCGCTTTTTAATAGTATCTTCTAGCCCAGCAGCCCTCTGTAAGTGTCAAGAAACACCTGAGTGCAAAAGAAAATAATGGGCTTTCTTTAAATAGAGCCGTTTGCTTCAAAATCAGCAGCCCCATGTCAGGGAAACCGACCTGGCTTCACCATGCCTGCCTGCAAGAGGGGCTCGTCCCCCCACTCTAGCCCGAAGCTCCCCAGGGGCTGAGACGAGGTAGAACCTCTCCTGGCCCATGTGGGCTTTGTCCCGAGAGCCTGCTACTGCTTTTGTTCAGCTCCCCGGTCCTTTCCAGGCAAAAGGAGGCCCTCCAAAGCTGTCAGCTGTGTGGTGATAAGAAAGGTCCCTTTCAATGGTGAAGATGTGCTTTACAGCACGAGGTATCTGATTGTGGTGTGCAGTGACCTTAGCAGAAGCGCACCCCCTAATCCACCCCCATGGGTATTTCATAGCAGAGGGGCAGACCCAAGCTGCTCATTGAGATTCGGCACACACGGACTTGGGGGCAATATTTAGAGGGTGTCAGGCAGGGTCGTGTGACTGTACCACGCAGGCTGCAAGGGAGCAGGCTTGAATTCCACCCTCTCAGCCTGATTTCAAACTGTCCAAATCTCGTTTCATGACAGAGCATCTTATGAGAAGATTAAACCCCATAATGCCGGGCAGGAAGATTCTTTATCTAGATCTCTGTTTGCAAAAAGTATGATCCCAGAGACTGGAATGCAAAGAAGAGTTCCCCCAAAGCCTGAATTATTGTCACCAGGACAGAGGAGGGAGAGGCAGGGGTGGTAAAAGGGACATTGATAATGCTCTACACCAAGTATTTAGAGCAAGCTTCTACATTTAAAATTCAAATACAGATCTTGAGTGCCTTGGAAAAGTGGCTCTGCTGTGCAAATAGTGCTTGGAAGGTCCTGGGTTTTTTGGAGAGTATGTGTGTGAATTGGCACATAGGGTTTCTGCACCTGAACAAATAGGGAGAGGGAGACAAGGGGGGAAGAAGCTGGGAAAAAAATGGAAGTGTCCTCTCTTCCAAGAGTGTCTGCATTTATTACATGAATCAGAATGACAATGCTGATCCTTTATTGGATTTTAATTAGAGAACCCAAACAAGCACTGCTCAAAGAAGCAGATTTTCACACCTCTGCCAATTCACTGGCATGTTTGTAGAGCTGCTACACTATTAGATCTATTCATCAAGTCCCTGAATATGCAAACAAAGCTCTAGCCAGACCTTTACCGCCTGCTTGTAGGAAGGTGTAGTTTGCTAGTGGAGGGCTCCACATAAAGCACATAGCTTGTTTGTTGCCATGTCCTCCCTGAAGAGGCCTTGGAGATCTCGCTGCTTCGTTTCTGAAGGAGAAATGATAAAGTTGTTAGCAAATCAATAATGGTCTAATTTTCACCCTTCCTGTCCTTCCTGAGAAAGTCATTAGAAGACACTCCAAAGATTTATTTGAATCATAAGAGCTCCAGTATAAATATATAAAATATGACTACCTTTAGGAGATAAATCACCAAGACTCTGAACTGTTGTGGAGAGTAACTGGGACAAACCAGGGGAAGGCAAGGGAAGAATGAGGAATGTCAACAGCTGTAGCAAAGATACTTGCCACTATGACATACTGTGGGCTACTACCTAATGCATAGAAAATCAGAGCCTTTAGGAATGCTGCAGAGTCCCATGGCTGAGTCAGAGACCAGGCTGGAATTAGGCAGAGGTCCTCTCCCACTGACCTACTCATGGCTGAGCTTCCAGAAAAGGATTTGCAAGAATGACTTACAGTCCCATCACTATTTCTGCTTTCTTTAAACCTGTGATTGTTCCTCTTGGTAGCACTGGAGTGCAGCAGTGATTAGAGACAACGTTTAGTAACTCTGAGTAACTTCATAAGATGGAGGAGGTGAGAGATGTGCTAGGGTCTGGCACAGGCATGGGTCTGCCCAAGGATCACATGCCCGGGGACAGAGAACAGCATCCTCCTACCAGTGGTGTGGCAGAGATGAAGAAGATGATGTTTTAGTGGGGAAGAATGGTGAACCAGAGTGCTGGGATGACAGGGCAGCTGCAGGGGTGGCATGCCTCAGTTGCCATATTGAGCAGGAGGGGGAGCGAGTGCTGAGGACAGCAAGGGGGTCATGTACAGGGTGATGGGGAGTGTCCTGGGAAATCTGGGCTCCTTGTGCAAATTCTTGGGCTTCCGGGGGAAAAGCCTGCTCTTGCTCTCTTCTGTTTGTTGCCATAGATGGGCTCCTTAGGAGCTGTGTGGAGACCTTGGGCACTGCAAGCATGGACACTTGCCTACAGGAGAAACCTTATGTCAGCAAAACTGCTTGTCTTTGAAAGCCTGAGAGATATCTGCCATTAAGTGTCAGTGCAGGCCAAACAGTAGCCAAGTGGGAAGCTCTTCCAGAAGAGATTTATTCTGGAACAGCTTTCTCAATGCATTTCCTTAATGAGAAAAACCACCTCAGTAACTCTTAACCCAGAGGGAGATGAACCAGCTCGATTCTGTCAGGAAGTGGGTGGACCCTCTCTTGACTCACTGAGTGCAAATACGGCACATCTGTAGATAAGGATTGAGGAACTTCAGAGGGCACAGAGGCTGCATCCTGCGCCTTTGCCTCTTGGGTGGATTGGGGTGGCTGGGGAAGTGATGTGTCCCCTCATGACCCAACATCCTGGCCCAGAAGGTGCTTCCTCTAACCCCATTGTGCCTCTCTCCTTACACAGAAAACTCAGTGGCAGCCAAATCAGGGGGCTGCTTCCCTGGCACAGCCATAGTGCACCTGGAGCAAGGTGGCACGAAGCTGGTGAAGGACCTGAGCCCTGGGGACCGGGTGTTGGTGGCTGACACAGAAGGCAAGCTGCTCTACAGTGACTTCCTCGCTTTCCTCGACCGGGAGGACGGCTCCCACAAGCTCTTCTACGTCATCGAGACACAGCAACCTCGGGCCCAGCTTCTGCTGACGGCTGCCCACCTCCTCTTCGTGGCTCCCCAGCAAAACCAGTCGCAGCCAGGGACCCCCAGCAGCCAGGCGCTTTTCGCCAGCCGTGTACGGCCGGGCCAAAGGGTCTACGTGTTGGGCGAGAGTGGGCAGCAGCTCTTGCCAGCAGCTGTGCACAGCGTCTCGCTGAGGGAGGAGGCTTCGGGGGCCTATGCCCCACTCACCGCCCAGGGCACCATCCTCATCAACCGAGTGCTGGCCTCTTGCTACGCTGTCATCGAGGAGCACAGCTGGGCACACTGGGCATTTGCTCCCTTCCGCCTGCTCCAGGGGTTGCTGGCCACCCTCTGCCCCTCCAGCGGAGGGGCTCTGGTGGGTGCCCCCACCACCCACGGCATCCACTGGTACTCTCACCTCCTCTACCGCATCGGCAGCTGGGTGCTGGATAGTGACTCTTTGCACCCGCTAGGCATGGTGGGACCATCCAGCTGAGAGCGTCCCACACCTCCCTGGCCACCCGCCAGCCTCTGAGGGAAAGACAGAGACACAGAAAAGAGAGAGAGAGAGAGAGAGAAAGGATTTGAAAAAAAAGGAGAAAGAAAAAGAAAAGGAAAAAAAAAGAAAAAACTCAAAAGAAAAAACAAAGGAGAAACAAATTACATATTTTTAAAAGAGAGCACGGAATAAGACTTTAAAATAATAATAATAAAATAATAATAATTAAGTAGGACAGTCCAAAGTAGACTTTAAGGGAAACAAAGACCCCAGGAAGTTCTGTTCTGTTTAGTTTATAAATATATATATATTTTTATTTGTTCTTTTGTTTCGCTGTTTTGTTCGTTGTTGGTTGTTTATTTTCCTCCTCTTCTGGATATTTATTTCTTTGGTATTTTGAATAGATGTTTTAAAGGATATGAAACTGGACCTTCAAGAGCCTTAAATAGTTTCTTTGATAATTTATTATCATGTGAACTGTACTCACAAGGGGGGGGGGGGGGAGAGTGGGAAGGGGGGGGGAAGGGGGAGGGGGAGATTATTTTGTGAGGCCAAGCAAAACCGCGCAGAGTCTATTTTTCTACATGTCACGTGTGTCCTGACTTTCAGAAAGCAAAAATTCTGTACGTTCCCATCTCTCCATTGCATTGCTCCTTCATGTCACTGAGTCTAAAATACAAGCAAGCAGACACAGGGCCGGGGAGGGGAGGAAAAAAAAAGACAAAAAAAAGAATAAAAATAGGAGACAAACCTCGGGGGGGGGTGTGTGTGGGGGGGTGGGGGGGGGGGGTCCGTAAATTATATTTTTATACACAGAACTGTAAATTAGATTTTTTTTTGAGAGATCAATACTTAACTGAATCACATTTCGTTTTCTGAAATAGTGTAAAATACGAGAATATATTATTTTAATTTAAATAGCTGCCAATGTAACGTCCTTTCTGTATTGTTTTTCCGTGTTTTGCTTTGCGTTGAAAAAAGAAAAAAGAGAACAAACCCAACGAAACGAAACAAAAACCCCAAACCAAACAAAAACGCTAAACAAAAAGCAAACAAAACAAAACAAACCCCAAAACAACAACAAAAAAAACCCCACACCACAACACAAACCAAAAGCAAACCAAAACCAAAACCAAAACCAAAACAAAACGCTGTTTGGCCACGTTCACGGAATTCAAAGACTGTTACACGAAACTTTTTTCCTCGCCGGAAGAAGCCGTTAAGAAACGTCGTTATTTTTAACTCCGAGAAGAAAAAGAAACAAACAAACAACAACAAAAAAAAAAAAGTAAAAAAAAAAAAAAAAAAAAGGCAAAAAAAAAAAAGAGAGAAAACGGTAAAAAAACAATAGTAAAAAAAAAAAAAAAAAAAACGTTTAAAAAAAAAAGGAAGAAAAAAACAAAAAGAAGAAAAAAAAATTTATTAGAAAATAATATTTTTTAAGAAGCGCACACGGCGGCGATTCTGTGACGATGGAGATGGTAGTTTGTACAGAGGGGAGAAAGAAAAGAGGGTGTTTTGCATTAATAAATTGAGAAATAACTGCTGTAAATTTACTAAAATGTATTTTTTGAATATTTTGTAATAGTTTTATAGAAATAAAATGTGCCATGCACAGTCTGGTTAGTATATGACAACTCAAGAGTTCCTGGTGCATCCCATTTGTTTGGTTTTATTTTACTTTGTGCCTTTTTTTTTGTTGTTGTTGTTGTCTTTTTGCTTATTGGTTTAAGAAACATGATGCCTAAAGGAGTGCCCATTATTTTATTTAGATGTGTTGCCTATAACTTTTAATTTTAGTGCTTTACTCGAGGGAACGAATCCATCACATCAGCACCTAACCTGGAATATTTTGTACTAACAGTAGAACCTCACTTATTTGCATGAGCGACTGGGAGACGGTGTTTGCATTCCACTGGAGCCCCAGCTCCCCATCCGTGCTCAAGTGATGCTCCCCTCTTCCAGCTCCAGCCCTGCCTCCTCCAACTCCAGCCCTGCCTCTGCGTCCACCTCCTGGTTTGGTCCAGAGACTGCAGGTGGCTCTTAAAATTGGTTTCTGAGTGTGTTAAATCAAGTTTGTCCTTTGAAGCGTCTCAACCTGGAGGCAGGCAGCTGTCTTCACCTTTTTGCAGCACTGGGATTTTAATTGGCTTTAATTTGGGTGCCAGGAAGATGGAAATCCTCAGGAGAAACACTGACTTTGGTGAATTAACTGGGAATTCACGTGGCTGATGCTGGAAGAAGGAGATGGCCATGAGATATCACTGGGCATGTTGCTTGAGTAACAATGCAGGGCTTGGGGCCAGTAAGAGAAGTGAAAAACACCCTTTTTAAAACAGAAAGAAGGGATAAATATTTACTCATTTGTTCTTCATGGTGTTCCTTAGCTGTGCTGCATCACAGTCTGTCCCAAGCCATCAATGAATGAATAGAATGGAGATAATGTTGTAGGAGCCCAGCGGTGGGACCCATGCTGCATTGCCTGCCTGGTCCCAGTCCCAAGCCGCACTGTGAGGCTTATCCTCACCAGGTGCTGATGAGTGAGGTTCTGCTGCACCACGTGCTCCTCCTCGGAGGGTTTCCAGGATCCCTTCACAAATCTTGCAAAACATTGTGTGTGGGTGTGTGCACGTCTGTGACAGGATCCTGCTGGAAGGGAGCTTTCCTTGAATGTCTTCTCACCTTTTCTTCAGTTTCCATTATTCACCGGCCTAGGACATCCATCCATCAGGCAGCTTTTTGCTCCAGAAACCTAGCCACGTCCTCCGCCAGGATGGACAGCAGTTCCAGGTGGTTTCCTGGGATGTCCCTGCCTGGGGCTACCTCCAGAGAGTATAGAACATGCTCTTCCATGCTGAAAGCCCAGGAGCTTCCAGAGCGGTGCCGGGAGCTGGTGGCTGAGCCCCAAGCATGAGCAACCCTTTGTCAAGCCCTAACAGATGAATGTGGTCTCTCCTTCCCTTCAGCTTCTAGTCCAGGGCCACTCCCACCCACCAGCGCTTGGACATGGCCAGGATTCTGAGACTTCAATGCAACTGCACCCATATGAACTGCTGGGATAGGAACCAAGGTGTCCATGCAGTGTGGGGCATCATGGGGGACTGTGGACTGCCTGGTGGGTGCTGGGGACCTGCTGACCACGCCATTTCAAGACTCTGCTGCCTCCATGTCTTTGGGGTCTGTCTGGGCTGGTTTGAGGCATGTAAAATTGGGATCATGGAACAAATGAGTTTCTGCTGTAAGAGTCTGTCCTTCATATGATGGTGTCTGGGCATCTGAGCTCTCCTACCCCTGTCTCTGAGTGGTGGTTGTCATTTTGTAAATCCTCTACACCCAAAACCAACCACAATGGAGCCTACCTTCTCCAAAAGTTGGGCAGTGGAGTTGTTTAGGGATGTCAGGAATCAAGCTTAAAGCTGTGGGCTTGGGGGCTTTGGTCTAAATCATAACTGAGGTGAAAAAGATCTGTTAGACTACAGCCCATGCTTGTGGCAGAGAACAGTACATGCCCCAGTAGGGACCATATCAGACATTGCTACATTTAGTCTTCACTAAAAGGCAGAGGCAAGTTAAGAGCTTTGTGGTGTGAGAGAAGCTAAGATGCTGTCTTAATGTGTTTCGCCAAGCAAAGAAATGCTGTGCCGTGCTCCCCATCACACGTGTTCTGTGTGACTGTGCCTCCCTCTCACCCTATAGTTATTACATCTCTTCCACCCGTGCCTCACATCCAGATCACCCCTCCGTGGTGTGCGTTAGAAGTGCTTCATTAGATGGACCGATCCAACCTGTAGCTACAGCTCTCATGTGAAGGATGTACTGTCAGAACTTTGTGCAAAACATCTAGGAGATGTCACTGTCCATTTTCAGGGTCCAAGTATGGCAATAGCTTGTATAAAATGTACACATAGTGGTGGCTACAGAATAGTTTATGACTAAATACATATCTACTACTGTTAAAATAATGTATAAGAATGTACTTGAAGCTATTATCCTTGTGCTCTGCTGTCTGAATAATTAAAGAAATTACAGAGACTTCCTGAAACGTCTGTTATGTGATGACATTCCTATCAGGCACTCTCAGCTCTGCAGGTTTTTTCCCTGGTGGCACTAAAGGAGGGTGTGAGAAGCCCAGCACTCAGTCCTGTGGGATTTGGCATGGAGCCCTACAAACGCGGCAGGAATTGTGCCGGTGTTACTTCGTGTGATAGTGGCAACCTCCTCTTCTCCCACCCAGAGCTGTGTAGACAGTCTGCCATTTACCTGCGAAATACTGCATGGCTCTGCAAAGCTGACTTCTTTGACAGGGTTCTGTGAGGAGACAGAGATGTCCTGAAGGTCAGCCTGTCCTCCCAGTCTCTCTCTCATCCGAGCCAACGTGAGAAGTGGCCCTAATGAGACTGAGCTAATTTGTGTTTATCTTACTGGTTTTTCAGTTAGTGCCCCAGTGCTCTGAGGCCAGGTGTGCCAACTGATGGGACACTTGGATGCAGCAGGGGAAGAAGATCACAGCCACAGCACAATTAAAATCCAAGCAAAGAACTGGAGTAAACCAGGTCTTCCACAGCCAGCTAGGAGTGCCATGCCACAGCCAGCAGCAATTTGTGCCCTCACCTACGAACGTTTGTTTAGTTGTGTGTGCATATATATATATATATATATATATATGCACCTATTTATTTACATACAGGATCTTATTATCCCCGTATTAGGAGCCCAGCATGCCCCACCAGGCTATAAGTATTGTTTACATTGGACCTCCCCAGCATTTCACATTACACAGAGGCTGAGCAGATGACGTAAATCAGCCCAGTTAGGTGTTAATTGGGCAGCAGTTTTGCAGCTGCAGTACAACATCTATTTCAATTGCAGTGGGAAAGGAAATCAGAAAGAGCATTTTATTTTACTCATTGCCACAAGCCATAAGGGACCACTGAATTTCCTAAGCTTCTGAAATCTTCTCTTCAGCAGGTTCTGCCTTAAAATTAGTCCAAACCTAACCAAAAGAAGAAAAAAAAAGGGGGGGTGGGGGGAAAGGTCAATTTTCCACGTACAGAACATTTCAGACCTTTCAATGGAGCAGTGTTAATGTGTTCCTTTGCCTGCACAGGCTGAGAAGAGGGGGGAAAAAATCATCTTTAAAAAGTGCATTTTTACAAGTGATGGAATTGTCTCAGATTTTGATGGGAGCAGGATGAGGCCCACAGACACCGTTTCTGCCAGGATTGTTAAATGTAGTTTTTAGTCCTTTGCATCTGGTGTGTTTTGGCTCCTGTATTTAAATAATCTTGGTTTGCAGGACTGAAAAGAAGCAAGCAAACCCAGGAAATATGAATTTAATAATCCTGTCCCGGTTCAAATAAAATCAAGAGCGGCATCCAGAGCTGAGAGGGGTGCACAGGGAGTTGTGCTGTCAGCTTAAAGCCCAGTGCAGGACCCCATATAACTCCTTTTCCTTCCATTTTTAAGTAAGAGCAAGAGGGCTCTTCAGACAAACATTGCTGCAAACCAGGAGGGAAACCGTAAGGTCAGGAAATCTGTTTGGGGTAAAAATATTTGTTTTGATGTCCTGTGACCTAAATGTGAAATAAATACTACATTTGCTCACTTTGGTGTAAACAAATGTCCGTTCCTATTACTGAGGAGAAGAGGTGACAAGGATGCTCCCTGTGCCGTGACCGTGGAGGGTCCTTTGGCCACAAAACTCACATCTCGCTGCTGCCCAAGGGCAGGAGGGCTTGGACGTGGGCAGGAGAGCAAGGATGCTGTGGGAGCACCGTGTGCTTTGTGTGGCTTTGCCCAGCCAGCTCAGCGCAAGGGACACTACAAGGGACACCTCCCTCACCCCATTGCTGGGGCAATGCTTGTCTGGACCAGCTCTCTGGGACACTGTGATGTCTCCCTTGAAAAGGGGATGTGCTTACAGGAAAAATATACTTGGGAACACTGTATTGTTCCAAGTCTTGAGTCTTTTGATGGCATTCACTACATGATAAATCTGTATGCAATCACAGCAACTTCCTTTTGATGTCATCACACTTAGGCCCTGTGTCACAGACTTGACATAGGGTTTCACTGGGTGGAAGAAGTTTATTTTAGAAGTAGGATGTGGTTCAAACTTTGGCCAGTTTGGAGTACAGAAATATGTTTTTTCAAGCAGTTTAGGCAAGAAGGGGTCTCTGGTGGTCCTGTGTTCAACCCTTGCCCATATGAGGCTGTCTTACAGAAGGCTGCTGTGGAGGCCATCTCCTGTCTGGTCCCATGCATCTCTAAGGACGGAAAGCCACTACCCCACTGAGTAACTGGCACTGCTAAATAATCTAGAATTTTGCCTGAATACTGGATCATCATGTTCCATGTACCAAGAATTTCCCTTGAAAAAATAATATTTCTTCTAGGGGCAGAGAAACCTGAGAGTTAAAACAAGATTAGTCTAAAGAAATCCCAGGTTCAAACTCTGTGATGTTCAGAGGTCTGCTGAGCTCTGCCTCTGCTCTTGCAGCTTGTACCAAGCAGAGACAGCTGAAACATTACTCACCCAGCTAGCCTCTTCTCTGTAAGTCAGTCCCATCCTGTTTTCTACAGCAGTAAGCACTGTTTTTAATTATTAGACTGTGATGAATATAAATAAATATTAATCCAGGGATTGCTCATGAACAATTCCTTTGGAACAGTTACCACTTTGGTGCGAGCTTTGTTGGCTCTGCCAAATGATGCCCTTTCTACTCTGCAAAGTTTTTCTAGAAACAGGAGTATAATATGTGTGCTGTACCAAACAAGTCTGTTCTGGCACAGTGTGTGTATGAATAACCATTTTGTGCTAACACCCGTGGAGGCTCTGGGGTTCACAGGCATCAGAAAGTCCAACTGCCATTCAAATATTTGCAAATAATGAATCATGATCCCACAAATAACAACAAACCAACCTGGCTGCTTTCATTGAGGAAAATGATTATGAATCATTGTGTACTGTGGGCTCAATCCAACAGCCACCAGCGTCAAAAGGAGTCTTTCCAGAACTTCAAACAGGCAGGGAGCTGAGCTGTGTTTGCTCAGCTTTACTCAGTGTATCCCTTGCTTTCGTATTGCATGATCAAATAATAGACTTTATCGGGCAAGGAGGCATTTCCTAGAGCAACCAAGAGTGGGCAAATGTCATCTCCTGGCTGCATATGCGCAGCTCCCACTGATGTCAGTAGGGTTATGTATGGGCAAAATGAGGTCAGGCTGTGTTGTCCTACTTTACGTGCCCTGTGGTATTACACTCAATTAAGTTTTGTCTCCCAGGATGCAGATTCCCTCCCTCTTAAGTCACCAGGAACTTTGTCACTACACAGCAGTGCAGCATAAGACATGAAATACTAGACTTTGATCTAGAGTGCAGTAAGGTTTAACTCAGGTATTTAGGAGCATGCAGCTGCATTTTGAAAAGGGGTAAAATTCAGTAGGTACAAATTAATAATCCATGAAATTCCAATCTGAGGCATCTTCAGGAGAAGGTAACAGCTTTGCAAGCTCACACACAGCCTTGCAGGGCATAGTGGTGCCACCAAGACCTTCCCAAGGTAGCAGGGCATCTTCCCCGCCCTCTGCCAACAGCTCGCTGCAGTCCCTTGTAGAAAGATCCTGAAGATCATCGGCAACAGTTTTTAGGCAGCTCGGGAGAGTCAGCCACATCTTCTGTGTGGATTACCACATGCTAGGCTACTTTGAAAATATTAACCACTCCTTATGAAATGAAACTATAAATAGCTGTAGGAATGTCAGCTGAAGGAGAAAGCAGAAAAAAAGATTCCCTCATTACAGACAAACAAGTTGCCAGAATGATGCTGTGCTTTGAGTGAACCAGGTTTGGTCCTTGCCCCTTTGATGGGGTTTCTTCTGATTTTGAGCAAGTAGCTTGTTATCTCTCTGCCTTCATCAGAGATGTGCAGAAAAACATCTCTGAGGATAATTTTCTGTGGTCTGTGTGGTCTGCATGATGAGAAACACAGGGCTTCAGATACCATCTACTGCCTGTGTGTCACTCTGAGGGATCTCCTCTGCTTGTATGTGGTGAAAGGCAAGGAGCATCAGAATTTTTACATGGCAACCTTTCAAAAGATGTCTTAATTATACATGCATTAATAAATCACATGTAATTCTTGAATCTCTCACAACTGCCAGTATTAGACATCTCTATATAAAACCAGTATGTTTCCTAGGGGATTTTAAAGTCCATTCTAAATACCTTTGAAAAAGAAGACAACTGTTTTTTCACACGATGTTAAACTTCACACTGTATGTGTAAGCCACTAGAAGGACCCACAAGACAGTAGCCAGCTCAAGGCTAACACATAATTTTGACTTCTCATAGTTTCCATATGTCTCTTACTGCAGTCACTGGGGCATGGAGGGCAGTGTGGTTCCCCCTGAAGCAGGCACCCCCTGGCTGGCTGGAGAGGTCTGTGTGAACGAGATCTCCATGGATTAACAATGGAGCTGAGACATCAAGAGCTCACACAGAAACCTTCAATGATGTGTCTGAAGGCAGGTGTGCTAACTCAGAGCTGAATACTGCCCAAAATGTCATTACTGCCCTCTGTTTTCTGCAGAGGCTTCCCTGGGGTTCTAGGTTAAATCTAGGGTGTCTTTGATGCATTCAGTGGTCTTGGTATGGGGCATACATAGGCTTTCCACAACTCTACAGAGGGATGGACCTCTGGACACCGACAACATTCACTTCCTCTCTGTATCAATGCTGAGATAAGACCAGTGTAGTCCAAAGCCAGAGCTTTCCCTGGGCTGGTCCTCCACTGTGGAGCAAGCTCAGTACTTCAGAGCAGCCACAAACCTCAGCACTTCTTTCCAAGAGTAAGGCACACTTGTTCAGCCTTGCCTGCTTTGGTATAAACACTGTGCACGTACTATGCAGTTAATTAAAACTTTTCCCACTCAGTTTTCCCCTGGGGGAAGGAAGGGAGAAGAGATAGATGCTCATGGGAGAGGTGCTTGTCACACTGCTTAATGTGCTCTGGAGGGCGAAACGCGGTGCCATGAGGATAAAAAGCTGCAGAGGGCTGAGGGAACACCACAGAGTGCATGGAGAGCTGTCCCTGGAAAGAAATTTCCCTTACCATGTGCACTTTCAAAGGGAAGAAGTGGTAGGTTTCTAGGAGAGGAAAAAAAAAGAAAGACCAAGACCATCCACTCTTCAAGGCAAGGAGGTGTGGATGGAGGCTTGCCCTGACACCCACACAATGATGATTGTTTGCTTTCAGGATCTTGGCAACCTCCTATCCTCCAAAGCCCAGGTTTTGGCCAACTGATGGAAAGGACAGGAGAATTCACAGGCAACTGGGTGTGGGCATGACCCAGCCAGGTCTGTGCACAGGTGCTCAGCCAGCAACTGAGCATGACTCAGCTCTGACTCCAGGAGCTGTCCTGGGCATCAGACACAGAAGAAGAGCCTACAGCTCTCCTGCTTACTGGTCACATGTTACTCATAGAGTAACTCACGGTGGTGTGAGAATGTGAAAGGCGTTCACAGAAAGTGAGTGGCCAGCTCTGTACAACCAATGCTGGGATATGCAGGGCTGTTTTCCACCTCTGGGAGAAGCTTGGTTCCCAAGCACAAACACAGCTGTCCTCTGCACTGAGCACAGGGCATGGAACAAGGCTTTCTGAAGTGTTTTCCTTTTAAATCAACTCTGGTGTCTTGCAGCTTGGCACCAAGGAGGGGTGCAGTTGGTACCCACCACAGTATGGGGTCCTACTGCTTCATCTGGTTCCCTGATGCCTTCCGGCAGGTGTTGAACAATACGTGTTCAGAGGAGAAAGGACAGCTTTGTGGGACGTTGCTGGTGGGCCCTGGCAGATGCTGCTGCAGTTTGCAAAAGCTGATGTATGCACAGCAAGAAGGACCTAAGCACCACCAAGGGAATTCCACTTCCCTAGATAAGATCCTGGAGGTGCAAGGGGGCTTTGCTTTTCCCAAACCAGGAATAGACTGACTGCATTCAGCAATGGGCAGGATACTGTCATTCATCCAGGCAGGGGAAGCTGTCTCTGTGCAGCCTCTGCCCTTGTAAGGACTGCATGGACAGGTGCTGGGCAGCAGGAACATCATTTTGAAGGGGGCAGTAACACAGGTGCCTCACCTGGGGCTCATCTATTTGTGATCCTACAACAGGAAGATCTGGCAGCATAAACCCCAAGTGAGCCCAGATGTCCAAAACTGGAGTATAAGGTGGATTTCATGTTATGGGTTCTGAAGGAGGGAAATTGTCACTTTACAGATGTAAAAGAAGTAAATTCTGGGCTAGAATTCCTCTTTGCAGCAGGAAGATGTTTTGGTTGATCACAAGGAGTTAAGGTGCAGGGGATTTTTTTTTCTCTCATTGAGGAAATATCTGTGCTTTGGTATCAACTGAAGCTGAGACTTAAACACCTCTAAATGCTATCCCACCTTTGAGCACAACAGAATAAACAGCAACATTAGAATATACTCTTGCAGATGTATACATCGGAGCTATTCTTTCCTATTTATAGGAATCCTGACAGGACAGAACTATTCACTGAGAGTTAAATAACAACATCTGTTATGATGAATATCAAATCCAATGAAGCTGTTTCATATTAAAAAAGAAAGTCAGGGCCAGATTTCCTCTAGATGAATACAGGCACAGCTTTGGAAATTTCTTCAGAACTTCACTCTTTACACCAGGCAAAAAAAGCAGCTCAAGGAGATTCTTTAAACAGGAACTACACACAAGTGCAAGAAGAGTTTGCTTTCAGACAAATGCATCATCAAGAGAAAGCAGCGAAACCAAACCCCCAAACCTTTCAGGATCTGCTCCTTTAGGTGGAATCAAAGTGACCTCTAGTGATTCCCCGTCAACCGTGCAGCTCGGCAGCACCAGCACAGAACAATGGCACTGTTCTGCTCTCTCCTCTGGTATAAAAGCAATCAATGCACGATTAAAGATAAACCATAGCAATTAGCCACTGCTACACTGACCATTCCTCCCACTCAAGTATAAAATATTTTCCCAAATTCTACTGTTTCTTTTCATGCAAGTCGTGCACTGCGGAAAGAAGATGATTGCTTTTATTAGCCCATTAAAAATAAGCAACACAATGAATTTATTAGGGACTTATCATCCATGTGTCTTCTGGCACTGCTGACGTGCTGTTCTTTGGGAACAGGCAGGATAGGAAATGCACTGGATTGGTGATTTAACTCATTTGCTCCTATTACTTTTTTCTATTCTTTTGGAACAGTCACAGGCTGATCACAAAATTATTACCAGTTGTGCAACCAGTGTGGGGTGCTAAGCCATAACCACCCCTGCGTTCAACCAGGCTGGACAACAGGAGAGAGGTTTTCACCTCTACAAGGTCATCTTCTTTTTTTTTTCCTTCCAAACTATCAAGCTTTGGGGAAAAAAAAAAAAAAAAACAAAAAAAAACCCCCCACAAAAACACAGAGAGGTTGTTACAATTCATCAGCAGTTGGGGAGGGGAAACTGAAAATATGTAGCAATCACATTATGTCAGTTTGCCATACAAATCAATAGAAAGAGGGCTGTAATCATTCAGAGGCAATGCAGGAGAAGTTCAGTCAGCAGTGAGATGGTTGTGTGCTCTGGCCTAATATTCCCTAGGGATATTTCAGCTTTGGGAAAGGCAGCAAAAATTAGAATAGAATAGAACAGAACAGAACAGAACAGAACAGAACAGGTTGGAAGAGACCTTCAAGATCATCGCATCCAACCCATCATGGCACCAAGCACCCCATCAAGTCTCCAAAATGCTGAATCCAAGACCAAGTGCAGGGTCCTGCATCTGGGTCGAGGCAATCCCAGACACAAATCCAGGCTGGGCAGTGACTGGCTGGAGAGCAGCCCTGAGGAGAGAGACTTGGGGGTGCTGGTGGACGAGAAGCTCAACATGAGCTCTCAGTGTGCACTTGCAGCCCGGAAAGCCAATCAGATCCTGGGCTGCATCAGGAGAAGTGTGACCAGCAGGTCGAGGGAGGTGCTTCTTCCCCTCTACTCAGCTCTGGTGAGACCCCACCTGGAGTACTGCATCCAGTTCTGGAGCCCCTATTACAGGAGGGATGTGGACGTGCTGGAGCGTGTCCAGAGAAGGGCCACGAGGATGATCAGAGGGCTGGAGCACCTCTCCTATGAGGACAGACTGAAGGAGTTGGGGCGATTCAGTCTGGAGAAGAGAGGGCTCTGAGGTGACCTCATTGTGGCCTTCCAGTATCTGAAGGGGGCCTACAGGAAGGCTGGGGAGGGACTTCTCAGGATCTCAGGTAGTGATAGGACTAGGGGGAATGGAATGAAGCTGGAGGTGGGGAGATTCAGGCTGGACGTGAGGAGGAAGTTCTTCACCATGAGAGTGGTGAGGGCCTGGAATGGGTTATCCAGGGAGGTGGTTGAGGCCCCATCCCTGGAGGTGTTTAAGACCAGGCTGGATGAGGCTCTGGTCAGCCTGATCTAGTGTAGGGTATCCCTGCCCATGGCAGGGGGGTTGGAACTAGATGATCCTTGTGGTCCCTTCCAAACCTGACTGATTCTATGATTCTATGATTCTTTGGCATAGGAGGTAGGGACAGTCATGAAGGAGATGCTGATCTCTGCTGAAGCTCAAAACACAGATATTTTTTAAAAAGTATCTTCCATAGACTGGATGTGCTCATCTCTGAACCAGAACTGTGAAAAACTGGCACAACACTACTCCTGCCAGGACAAAAAAATGTCTTCACTGCTTTAGTTCCTGTGATCATCTCTGACCTCAGATTCTTTCCTGCCCCATCTCCACACCCAATAAAGACCATGAGGTTTGGCATCTACAGGAAGAAGGACAAGAATATTGCTTCCCTCTTGCTCTCTTTCCCTGCAGCAGGCTCTCCAGCAATGGTCACGCTGAGAGCAAACTGCTGTTTGAATCCTTTCCAGAGCTGCTTTAGCATTCCCTGTAATTTTCACAGAGGCTCTGCCGCAGCCACTGTGATGAAACATTCTCCCTTGTTGTGGTCAGTGCTACTTTCATCACCCACTTGCAATAAAGCTCCTCTTTTCTTTTTTTTTTTTGTTCCCCCAGATTCGTCAGCACCTTCCACTCCTACCAACAAGTATGCTCCTAAGATAAGTTTCAGAAGGACTTCTCATAGAAATGAGAAGCTTTGAAACTGACATCGTTCCACTTCCTCGCTTGGCACAGCCCTCTGCCCACCCCACCAGCTCTGTGAGGGATGCTGAAGACCCTCTTGCCTCTCTGGGAGGTCCATGGCATAAAACTGGGTTGTGTTCATCATAAGCACTGCTCTTTGCCTCCAAAATGTCCAGGTCACACCAAGATGTTTGGCTGTTATTGCCAACCTATAGTTTCACCTGCCACCACTCAGGAGCATCTTCTGGATTCAGCCTCCTCCATCCTGGGGCATGAAGCAAACTGAATGAGTAAAATTATGCACATTCATCCAGGGAGGTGAGAAATTTGTCATCAAATAATGAATCCAGATACCAGAGAGACCCAGCCCAGGCTCTCTGCCCTGCCTGGCTTAGTCTTCTTCAGAGCCACAAGTGCGGGGACCAAGTAAAAGGCCCTGTCCACATTTCTGTGTTAAGTCAAACATGGCTTGACCTGTGCTTGCTTTTAAGACTTCGAGACTGAAGGAAGACATTTTTATTTGTTCTGAGAAGCAAAGCCAAGAAAAACAGGTAGGTGAGAAGAAGCAGGGTGCTCAAAGCAGGACGATCTGGTGCTAACTCTGAACTGACTTTTAGACCTAGGAGTCTTTACTGATGTTAAACCAAACCGTCTTCTTTCCGTATTCTGGTTCATTTCTTTCCCAAAGAAGCTTGCACAACTTACTAAGTTCCTTATTAATTTTACTTTCATTTTGGGTAAAATGATTCATTTTGGATAAAATGATATCATTTTAATGAAAGGCAGCAGCTAGAAAAATGCATTTTGTCTTGAAAGAGTCACTTTCTGCTAAAGAATCATTTCCTCATTTTAAAGCCAGGGCTGTGATAATGTGAAATACTTGCACAGCCTTGGAGTTCCAAACCCAAAAGCTGTTAAAAAAAAAAAGCACCAATATATAATTTATTTTATACATGCATGCTGTGGGTTTATTTTTCCAGCTAAGGAATGAGAATACAGAAGCTGGCTTCACTTTTGTGGTCTAATAGGTCAGCGCAGATTTACCGTTTTAAACACGTGCAGCCCTAACTGCGCAAAACCAAACAAATTGTTGCTGCTGCTCTGATCCAAACCCCAAATTGAAAACAAACACAAATTAGAAATCCCCTTTGGAAATCTCATCTGTCTAAAGCTGCTGCAATATCATCTTGATGACAGAACTTCTCAGATAACAACCCGTGCATAATAGTTGGACTTTTTAGAGTCCTTTTACTAAACCTGGTTTTTGTTTGTTTGGAATATCCGAATGCTCAGAGGCAGTTTTTGATTTCTGACTCTGTGAGCTGGGTGACTGCATGGGAATTTCAAATTATGCTGGGTTTTTTTTTTTTTTCAGTCAGCTTCCAGGCCTCATCATTTGCAGCAAAGATGTGAAGGTGAACCTAAAATCCTGCAGATCTGGAGGCAAATTAAAACAAAGGAATTAAAATAGGACTTGAGTTTCTTGAGTTACAAATGGATCTCGTGTTTATGCCACGGCAAAGTTTGCACAGTTTGAAGTTGGCATCAAGAGTGACCAATCAAAAGTGGAACATTAAAATTCTTTGATACTGGAAGCTGCAGAAAAGTATAAACCAGCCAGCTGGATACTAGCCCACCCAGCTCAGCCTGTCTACAAGAGAGTAGGTCACCCTGGTCTTCCATAGCACTCATTTGAAGGAGGTGAAACATGATGTTGGTGCATAGTTTCTAAAAGGTTCACCACTTTATGAAGGAAAGTTTTCCTAAGGACAGTAGGTTTGACAATCTGTTCCTTAACAAAGGCCTCATCAGATTTATTGAACATGAAAGCAATGGTGGAGGGCAGAAACAGAGACTACTCCAACAGCCTTGAGACATAAGCGGTGCAGAACCTTCACAACCATCTGTGGAGTTTTGATCTTGCTGCCCTGGCACCCAGGAGTGGATTGAGAAACACTGGTGGAAGAAGTGAGTGAGTGCAAGTGCTAGCAAGAAGGTCCCTTCTACTCCATCTGTCCAGCATCTACTGCCATGGGTTTCCAAATGGAGCCAGTTCCCCAACTTCCCTCATACCAGCAGAGGGCAAGTCACCAAATGATAGCAGTGCAAGGCTCTCTGGCCCTGGCAGGGCTGAGCAAGCAGACAAATGTATTTTGAGGGGGAAAAAACAAAATAAAACCTCTCCAAATAAATGAGTTTGCCAACAAAACTTTAACTGAAGTTACAATGTCCTGAGGGAAGGGACCTCAAGGATCATCCAGTTCCAACCCCCCTGTCATGGGCAGGGACATCTCACACTAGATTAGGTTGCTCACAGCCACATCCAGCCTGGCCTTCAAAACCTCCAGGGATGAGGCTTCTGCCACCTCCCTGGGCAACCTGTTCCAGTGTCTCACCACCCTCATGGGGAAGAACTTCTTCCTAACATCCAATCTGAATCTACCCATTTCTATTTCTTTTTCCATTACCCCTAATCCTATCACTCCCTGACACCCTCAAAAGTGCCTCCCCTGCTTTCTTGTAGCCCCCTTCAGATACTGGAAGGCCAAAATAAGGTCTCCTTAGAGCCTTCTCCAGACTGAACAGCCCCAACTCCCTCAGTCTGTCCTCAGAGGAGAAGTGTTCCAGCCCTCTAATCATCAGATTTTAGATGAAAGAAGGATTAAAGATAGAGAACCAAACAGAGAATGGGCTATATAGTACCAGATCGATTGGGTCAGCTAGTGTGGAATGATTCTTTGATAGAGTCAGCTATTTTAGTTTATTTTTAGACAGAACAATTGATCTAAGAAGAATTTGCAAAGATGTTACATTAGGGCAGGCCACCTAAGCCTGAGAAGGTACAAACAAGTGTGTGAGCTGAAGGCTTGGTAATGAGGGGCTGTGAAGGGCTCACTGTGAAAATGGGAGAGATAAAAGGATTTCCTCAAACACTGATCATTTCACTCAGCTATTCTAATACTCCTCACAGAAATGTAGGAGTATGTTGTGGTAGCTGCCAAGCTGAGAGCTGCTATAGTCAATAAAGGTGACTAAAGTGCTGGTCAGGAAGCATAAGATGATCTTGACTAGATAATCAAAATTATGTGAAAATGAATAATGAAAAATGCTCCTTGTGCATACCAGGCAGAAAGGAACCTGGGGGTACTGGTTGATAGTAGGCTGAAAGGCTGAACACGAGCCAGCAGTGTGCCCAGGTGGCCAAGAAGGCCAATGGCATCCTGGCCTGTATCAGGAACAGTGCGGCCAGCAGGAGCAGGGAGGTCATTCTGCCCCTGTGCTCAGCACTGGTTAGGCCACACCTTGAGTACTGTGTCCAGTTCTGGGCCCCTCAGTTTAGGAAAGATGCTGACTTGCTGGAATGTGTCCAGAGAAGGGCAATAAAGCTGATGAGGGGTTTGGAGCACAAGCCCTATGAAGAGAGGCTGAGGGAGCTGGGGTTGCTTAGCCTGGAGAAGAGGAGGCTCAGGGGAGACCTTATTGCTCTCTACAAACTACCTGAAAGGAGGTTGCAGCCAGGTGGGGCTTGGTCTCGTCTCCCAGGCAAGCAGCACCAGAACAAGAGGACACAGTCTCAAGCTGCACCAGGGGAGGTTTAGGCTGGATGTTAGGAAGAAGTTCTTCATAGAAAGACAGATTGGCCATTGGAATGAGCTGCCCAGGGAGGTGGTGGAGTCACCATCCCTGGAGGTGTTTAGGAAGAGACTTGATGGGGCGCTTGGTTGCATGGTTTAGTTGATTAGATAGTGTTGGATGACAGGTTGGACTTGATGATCTCAAAGGACTTTTCCAACCTCGTTGATTCTATTCTATTCTATTCTATTCTATTCTATTCTATTCTATTCTATTCTATTCTATTCTATTCTATTCTATTCTATTCTATTCTACACTTCAGAAGCAACCACAGTTATTCCTGCTAGAAAGTGAAGGTAAGAGGAGACATGAGTCCTACAGGCATTAGCTATCTCCATATAAGTGCTGTGAATATACCAATGACCATGCCAAAAGCTGATATGATGCTAAAGGGTATCAGGTGAGGTATTTCCAGCAGAGTTAGGGGGAAAGCTTTGGGAAGCAGCACATATGCATAACAAGGTAAAGGTTTTGAAGTTTTGCTTAGTATTAGAGTGAGTTTGGTAATGACACAGATGTAGAAAGAAACCCAGGAGGTTGTGAACTCTGAAAGTTGAAGGTTTAGAGATGGGTCCTATACTGAAAGGTTGTCTGTCCTTTATGATGGTCTGTCATGCTAGTCACAGAAAAAGCAGCACTCAGCTATAGATCACATCCCTCCAGGAACTGCATCAGGTTTCACATGTATCTCTGTAGCTAGTTCCTTGTTACTTAAAGCAGTGATAGCTCCATGTCAGAACAGACTTTCAGGGCTGACAAGCCTAATCTGTAGGTGTGGGAGCAGCAGTTAAGAAACTGATAGACACATCGGTTACACTGAAGATATCCCACCAGATTCAAGCACTAGTAAATCTGGCATGTCAAACCCAGAGGGCTTGGCAGGAGAGAGCTCCACACTCAGCTGCAGGGTGGGTGCGCAGAACCACAGCCCTGAATGGAATTCCTGGATGGGATGTCCAGATGAGGTGCGTGGAGGGACTTGCTTATGGCTGCTGCCGTTTTCAGTGCCCACAGTGAAAGGGTTGGCATGACATAGGTTAGGAAATAACCTCTGTGTTGTGGGCACAAGCCAGCTCTGTTCCCATCCAGGAGCATCATCCCACCACAGAAGGGTAGTGCCTGGCACAGGATCCAATTTGGGGCTGTTCCTGTGTGGTGAAACACAGAGTGTGCTGGGCAGAGCAGAGCCCAGTTTCTCACCAATATAATGAAGGGACCTTTGCCTGGCCAAACCTTCAAGTGCAAAAATGCCACCCCAGAGAGTTGCCTTCAGGCCTGAGCAGGTCACTGTGCTACATCCCTGCCTGCCCACACCACAGCCTGCTGTGAGACCTGCCGAGCCTGGAAGCAGGTGATGGAGAGAGCTGAGCCTGCAAACCCAGAATTATTTAGGATGAGTTTGCATGTTGTGCTGACACTTCATTTGCTGTCAGATTTGCTGGGCAGAGTGCTTCCAGGTCAAGCACAGGCTCTGTATCTGAGCACAGGGAGACAGGTTCTGTGTTTGTTTTTCCCCAGCTCTGCATCCTTCCAAAGACCTCTGTGCCTGGCAGTGGCTCAAGGTATTGATGGGCTCTCCAATCCTGCCCAGGAGGAACTGGGAGCAACTGGAAGCTTCCAGTCTGACTACACAAGAGGCAGCCATTTAAAGGCAGCCAAAAGAAAAGGGGGTGCAGGGGAGTGGCTGAGTCATGGCCCCATGGTCTATAGGGGATGCCCCTGCAGCCTGCACTGCTGCCCAGCTCTGCTCATGTCCCCTTGGGCTCCTAATTCACTATTTCTCATAGCAAATTTCCTTCTCTTCAAGAACCTGGATTTCTTTACTATGTCCACAGTTATTATTGAATCAAAACTTTCCTTTCTTTCAGCTTCACTCCAGGTAAAGAAAATTACAATTAACCTGATTTGGTTGTAAGTTAATTTATTTAATCTCCAGGTACCCTTAGTCTTGAAATTAATGCCCCTAAAACACTGCCAAATAGCGCTCAAATCTTATCCTTTAATTACGTGTATAATGAAGCTCATTTAGAAAGCAGGCAGCAGGATCGAGATTGCATCGTAGGCTCCTTCCCACTAACATCCAAATTACTTTTTCCAGGTTAGGCTGACACTCAAGACTTCACTCCCTTGCCCTGGATGTGGCTCTGCCACCCTGCCCAGCCTCCCAGCACCACCTACCGACACTTGGTCCCCAAACCAGCCTCACACAGTAGCACGCAGGATCTTCTCCCGAGTAACAAAAGATAGGACAAAAAGAAATGGCCTCGAGTTGCACTAGGGGAGAGTTAGGTTCAATATTAAGAAAAAATTCTTCACTGAAAGGTTTGTTAAGCCCTGGAACAGGCTGCAAACGACTGCACTCATTATATTTGTTTCCTGAAATTGATTAGAAAAGAAAAAGTGGGTTTTTGCTCCTAATGCACATCTTTGCAATAAGAAACACAAGAGCTCTTGCTTTGAAATGAAAAGGGCTACGAGGCACTCGCCAGATTTAATCAATAATGCAGGGCATGTTTTGTCTCCAGGCTCATCCCTGCAAGAAGATGTTGTGTCAAGGTTTTGAACCTTGCTGGGACCCAAAAGACAAGAGAGATGTGCTGAGTCACCAAAGGACATCGCCCGATGCTAGAAAAACCTCAGCGCAAGACGCTTGCGAAGGATTTAAGCAACCACAATGCAGGCACAGAGACTGCCGGAAAGGATCCTGCACTTCTCCTGGGACAGCCTCTTCATCAGCAGCATTCACAGTGTGAGGACCCATTTCACCTCTCTGAGAGGGGGTAATTATTTCTTGTCAGTTAGACTCAATCACTGAACTCTAAACAGCTGGTGGTAGAGAACCATTTAGCCTCATTTACCACCGTGATAGCCTTTTGCTCGCCCACATTTCACACGGTCTTTGCCATTCTGCCCATAAATTCTCCTTAAAAAAAATCATAAAAATTTATGAGGGGGAAAAAAAATGGCATAAAATGGAGGCAGCTAAGAGAAAAGGTACTAAAATTTTCAAATGAAGATGAGGTTATGTACCTCCAGCTGCTTGAAGAGCAGTGATTGAGGGTCTCACTGATGAGGGATGATTACATCCCTCCTCCTCCTCATCTCCATTAAAGGCAGCGTGCATCCTCTCTCTGGATACAGCTGATTGAAAGTAATGCAGGAAAGACCTGCAAGCAACCACATCTTCCCTATTTTAATGCAATCCATGAATTTTCCTGAACTTAGTGAATGAAAACAAGCCCTTTCCAATAAACTAGAACCTTCAAACAGCTTGAAAGGTTTAAAGCAGTAGGAGCTGTAGGTATCACTTTGCAGAGAGGCAAGTCTGTGGGAGTCTTTAAGATGAAGAGTATATGAAGAAATGAACTCCTTGTTTAGTTAAATGAGGTTTGGCTTCCAGGACTGGCTTTGTCACACAAAACCCTTGACTAGGGCACTTTCACAATAGAGGGGTTCTCAAACAGTACCCTGTGCTCTACCAAGCACATCCCTATTACTCCCCTGGGACACAGGTTTTGTATCCATCTATCGCTTGCAGAAGCCCTAGTTTCAGTAACAAAGCTAATAAAACCATAATAATGATTTTTAAAAGCACAAATGATAAGAGGTGACGAAGAACAGACAGATCTCAAGGCCACTGAATATCTGCAGAGAAACCTTAAATGCATCCCAGAGCAAATCATAGAATTGTCAGGGTTGGAAAGGACAGTCCCTCTATCATATAGAAGACCTATGTAAGCACAAAAGAGTAAGGATTCAGGTGACAAGTGTCCAGAGTGTTGTCATTTGGTTTGCTATCAACTTTTCTGACAGTGTTAGATTGCAAAGCTATTATAACAATCAGACCACGCTAGTGAACTAGACTTTGCCTGCACACAAAATATTTGATGCCTGCGACCACTGACATAAGCATTACCCAGAGAGCACCTGAGCCAGGACTATTTTACTCTCTGCAGTGCTGAATAGACAATTAATGTTTGAGAAAGTGCCCAAACTCCCTGTGATGAATCTTGGAACAAACAGATTGAAGACCCCCAACACCCTTTACAATGAGGGCTGTGAGAGCAGCTGAGTAGGCATCCAACCCCCTGAATACCTTTTGCTGCTACCTAAACAAGTGGAACACCTGTCTTTGACGTTTTTCTTCGAAGCTTTTAGCTATTTCCCCGTCCCTCCAGCAGGGGGATCTGTGTTCACTGAGACTGTGGAAGGTACAGAGCATGGTGTCGTGCATCCGACTCGGGCACAGAAGCATGAAGGAAAATACCCATCTCCCTCTTGCAACCTTGCTGCAAGTAAAGGTTGTGTGATGCTGCTCCCAAGTTTTGGAAGATGCAGCCTTAGTGTTTTGTGATCCAAGAAAAGGCCACTGGGCTATTTTATCCAACCTCTTGCTGTTGTCTTAAAACCCTTCTTGTGGAAGGAGAAACCTCTCATCAGTAATTTAATGAAAAGTAGTTGGTAATTAGCTAATAATCAGTGGAATACAGGACTAGAATCAGAAGAAATGGAAACACTCAGCTCCCAAGTTCTGCCCAAAGCATCCCCTGTGCTGACTGCATCTCCACAGAAGTTATCCCAAGTCAGCATTTTTCACTTTTCACTAGTTGAAGGCACGCCTTCCCCTGGGATCTCTTCAAAACAGCATGGATGAGTGAAAATATTTAATGTACGTTCAGCAGTTACCAGGATTGACATCTGAAACCAAGGAGCAGTGGCACCGTGTGACCAGTCAATTCTCACTGAACCCATCTAAGCATGTTTACTGTAGCTTAAGCCCTGGTCTTTGAAAGGCTGAACATGTAGAGCAAAAGCAAAGAAAAATCTTTTGATAGCTGAACCATTCAAAAAAGCTCCTAAGATGAATACTTGGTGTATGTGTGCTTCTATACAGGCCAGTATGGGGGTGGTTGAGAGTGCTGCTATTTTGCAGTCCAGCATTAAGTCTTCATACTACACATACACATGCTAGTAGTTCAATTCTGGAAGTGCTTGACCCATCCATCCTAAAAAAAAAACCCCAAACTGTCTTTTATTTTTCATAGTTCAGCACATCTATAGATCAGCCATCTGCAATTAATTCACAGCTCTTCCTCTTCTCCCAGTCACTCTTACAACAAAAATCCTTATTTATTAACAGCAGAGTGCAATGCTCTTGCACTTTGTGAGATTAAACTTAATCTCACCTCTATTATTCTAATTCTCTAGCTCATCCAATTCCTCCAAGATACTCTGATCCTCCTCATCTGAGCCCTCCCTCATGTGTCTCCCAACATGCTTGGTGTGCACACTCCAGTTCTTCCTGCCCAAATCATTACAAATTAACTAAGGTCAGTCAAGATCAATTTTTAATGCGCTCCACTAGGCATCTCAAAGCTTGATTTTAAGGGTTTATTTGTACCTGCCATGGTCAGTCCCTTTCCATCTCTTCAATAACTAGTTTTTAGCTCCACTGATGCCCTCCATTACTCTGCAGCTGTCAGCCTTTTAACTCTCAAAGCACTTCCTTGCACAAATCCTGAAGTCTTAAAAAATGAGAAGTTCACCAGCAGGACATTTTAACTTCTGAAGACTACACAGACTCCTGTGTCTGATGCTAACCAGAGAGAATTTGTTCTTTCCCTGCATTGCAGGAGTGGACTGAGTTGATGCTCAGTGGTACATCTTCACTAAAACACAGATTTGTGCCCCAGGAATGCAGACTGGCAGAGGGAGGGAAAGACGGTAGAGAGAAGTAAGGAGATATAACTCATCAGGTTTGGATTTTGAAGGTGAAGTTTAATTCTGCTTGGAGTTCTCTGTAGTAGAGGAGATGAGGAAGAGGTGATGCCATAGCAGGATGTTAATCCTACTATGGCATCCTAACAATCCTATTGTTAATCTGAAACGAAACTACAAGTTGAAAACTAAGCTGGAACTTTGTGAGCAAAGATGGTTACTTTTACTATAGGTTACTATAAAATTCATGGCATCAGAAGCATTACCTTCACTCCTATGAGCTTTCTAAGGTCACTGTGTTGCTGGTTCTCTATTGGGGCACAAGCAGAAACAACCAACTTGGAGTACCATTAATATGTCCCCAGGTAGCCACCTCCAGTGATAGCAGGGTGACAGTGGGATTATTTTACACAAGATTGTGAACAGTTTTAGCAAATCACTAGAAAATCCTCTGAAGTGCCAGCTGGCTGATGCTGAGCTCCTTTCTTGATACACAACACACCACCAGAATTAGCCTCCGCTGATACTGATATTATTGTGTGCAGAACATAATGGATGGTGACCATATTGAGCTTGCTGAGAGGTTTTCCTCACAAGTTATTTGAAAGTAGATATCTTCTATGTGTCAGTACAGCACAAAAGAAGCAGAAAAGCTTTTACACTTAGAAGCTTTCCTCCTGTACCTATGTTATGAGATCCTTCTTAGCCTCCAGCCCCTTTAAACAAGTTACTTAAACACAAGCTCCTTTCACCACCACCTATCCTCAGTCATAGAATCGACCAGGTTGGAAAAGACCCCAGGGATCATCAAGTCCAACCTATTAACCTAACATCTCATGACTAACTAAACCATGGCTTCAAGTGCCACATCCAATACTTTTTTGAGTCACTTGTTTTTTCCATCTGGGGCACCTTTGCAGAGCTCTAACAGAACCCCACACTACCATGCTGATGTAAGAGTAGGGGCCCAAAGATAGTAATAAATACAATTATAGAAATGGTAGAATAAATAAATAAAAAAATATTATACATACTTTAACAATAAAAATGGTGGAAGAATATGGACTTGTGAAGCTTCTTCTGGCAAGTCTGAAGTTCCAAGTCATAAATCAAGCACCAACACACAAAATAGAAGCATCGAGTTTATTGACACATCTTAGGTACAATAAATATATATCCACATGTTGACATTTCCAACATGGAATTACATGTTAAGAACACCTTGTACACAAGATCAGCTTTGTGTTTCCATGTTTACATTCACTTGAATAGGTAGGACAGAAAGTTCTCTTAGGCGAGTTGAGCATTTGGTATAGCTCAGTGTTACAGTCATGAAATTAGCAGTAAACACCTTGTGCAGATGATGCTGTAGAAAACATGAGGCAGACGAACCCCCACTGGAGTCAGTATGATACAGGAGGCTGCTGAATTTACATCCTGAACTGCCAATAAACAAACTCTGTAATCCAGAGCAGAGCAACATATTTGGAGTGATTCTCAAAGCACCCAAATATCTCAGTGTTTAAGACTTTACAGGTTAGGAAGGATCACATTCAGTAATAGTAATAGGAGGTAGAATTGTGTCGACAGTGTTCGCATTTCTACGTGGCAATAAAAGGGGGGAAAAAAAGTGCTATTACTATCACTGAATTCAAGAACAGAATGCCTGAAAAAGTGAAAAGGATGAAAGAGTTGTTAATCCTGCTTCGTATGGCTTGCCACAAACGCTAGAACATGCACACAAAAGTGTTTTAATTCTCCAACATGGGTAAAACTGCAAAGGCAAAAAAACATTTTAAGTGATCTCGCTCCAATGCTTTGGGCTGGGCAGCATCTCCTAAGGTGTGGCACCTGCAAAAGTAACCTCAACTTTACGCACCACAGCCTGCAAAGAGAAGTGCATTACAATGTGATTTCAGGGTGGGAGATCTAGGCTTCATACATCCTCAAAAGAGCTGTAAGAAGAGAAAACACAGCACAAGACTGAATGAAACGCACCCAGATAGGAAAAGGTCTGGAGAGAGGAACGGGAGTGAAAAGGTAGGAAGGTAACAAGGACATAAATTTATACATATATATATTAAAAAAAGGATATAAATGTATATAAATATCCTCGTGGGAATGGAAAAACTGGGGGCAAATGAGACGAAAATAAGGAAAGGACAGGGTAGAGGCAAAGGGTACCACAGGAGAAAAGGAGAAAAACTGGGGGCAAATGAGATGAAAATAAGGAAAGGACAGGGTAGAGGCAAAGGTTACCATAGGAGAAAAGAAAGTTGACTTATTTTAAGGGCACTCTGCATCAATAAAAATGGTATGAAATGGTAGGGAAGATCATCAGTGAATAAATGAGTGTAAGCATCTTGCCTTTGCTGTATCTGCAAGTGAAAAAGTGCATTAATTAGAAGTTCAATTGTTGAGAGATGTTTCACCACCTGCAAAAGAAACCCTGCAAAAAAAATTGGTTTGTTATTATATAACTAAAACTGTGAAGTTCCAAAGTCAGCCTGAGAGACACTAGGAAAAAGAATAACAGTGCATATTACAAAGCATCAGATGCACACAGAGAAAATCCCAAACCACTGGACAAACATAACAGCGTTTTAAATTGTGATCTTCCAAGTGACTACGCACAGCATTGCAACACAGCCATGTTTTAACTGTACAAAGGTTCTTTTACAAAAATAATCTGTAATACTCTTTGAAATTGTTTAAATGTTAAAAAAATTGCTTAATCTGAGTGCTGTTACATTCAACAAAAGCAAGGTCACCTGTTGAAACACAGTGTCTGCATAAAGCCCCCTTCCAGATAGTCAGAAAAATCAGCACATCCAACCAAGAAATGAGAAAGCAACACAGACACCTGAAAGGTTAACTTTCCCCTTGAGGCTTTCCTTAGTGCAATAAAGGCTGTACTTTCCACCAAAGTAAGCACAGAGGCAGGAAACAGAGGTGTTTTTATAATTCAAAGTCAAAAACCCAACCCAAAACAAACCCACCCCTGCAAAAAGCAGCGTTACAAAGAACAAAATGATCCTTCCCAACCATATTATACCAGAAGTTGGTATACGTAAGGATCCAATATGAATCCGTGGTTTTGCACACAAGACCCTGTGCTCATGTGGATAAGTCATCTCCATGCTTAAAGAAAAAATCAGGTTACAAAAAAACCCTTACATAAAATCCTTAGGATTTGATGTTACTTGAAGATAAAATAGTTCCAATATTACGACTACGCATTAACTCGAGGTTAAGGCATGATTTAAGGTAACACTGAAGCAAAAGTCCTGTGTTACCCTAAATGGCCTTTCTAATAGCTAACTGTGCAATCTGTTCAGTACAGGTTTCCTTCACATCCAGATTCTCATCCAACATGCTGCTAACAAAAACAAAAGAGCACACACACAAAAACACACACACAAATAATTTGGAAAAAAAAAAAAAAAAAAAGTTTTGTGTCTCTCTGAACAAAAGCAGACCAAAAAAAAAAAAAGCCTTTTTGGCAGTGAACAGATGAGCCCACATTTCTAGGTTTGAGTATCACAACCCACGTAAACAACAGCACTACGCCGAGGACACGAGCAGTACTGTACTATGCCAGAGAATAAATCTAGGGTAGCTCCCCGAGTTAAACAAAAACAGGCAAAAAAAAACCCCAAAAACCAAACAACAAAAAAACCCCACCAAGAAATGCAAGACCACCCTCTCCCACCCTCCCCCTACCCACATGTGCGTGGGCGATGCACCCACGCACACACGCAGACACGCAGTTACTGTGTGCAGCGACAGGAAGCGCTTACAGCAGCTTCTGGGGAACCTGCACGATTTCAAGCTGAACAGGTGAAAGACCCTATGTTCCAAATACATAAACACTTCAGCACCAAGTAAAAGGTTTTTCCTTTTGCAGGTTGCTAGATAATGTTAAGAAAAAAACTGATGAAGACCCTCAAGGTCATTCTGAAACAACCTATAGATTTATATACATATTAAAAAAATAATCTCATCCTTGCAGTGGGAACCTAACAGCAAAGAGCTAAAGTGTTCCCTCTATCTGGCTAGAAGGACCTTTTTTTTTTTTTTTTTTTTTTTTTTCAACAGAAATGTGTAAATCTGAAGTGAATTTTCAGATTTAAACTGGGGAATCAACTAGGTATCTGAAGATACTTCACAGAGGGAGTGCCAGTATTTACCCTTCTTTTCCCAAGTCATACAGGAGATACACGTGGGCCAAGAACCGTAACTGTGTCTGAGTTTGTTCCCTACCACTACTCAGAGATAAAACATTTGCTGTGAAGATGCTATGGATCTGTCCTCCTCCTGCCTAGCACCAATGGCACCGAGCTGTCCCAAGGCTGCACATGGTTCTATCGTACACAGTATATGTCCCACAGCAGTTGCCAACATTGTGATGAAACGACGTGTTACACGACCAACGTCACTTAGGTGTAAAACCAAAATATCCCAAACCTTTGAGAACAATATTACATTACAGACCTGATTTGTACTTGTACAACGCAATGGAACAAACCTAGAAACCCCATGCCTTGATCTGACAGTGCTCTGTATAGCCCCTCAAAAGTTAAAGGACAGATTTGTTTTATTTGTTTAATAATAATAGTAATAAGAATTAAAAAAGGTAGAACATTCTACCAGAATACCACAGATCATATGGCCAATCCAATCTTTTAGTCAAGGCAAAATGTGATTAGTCATAAAATGAATTCTCCAGGGCTGCAAGATGAAAACAAAATGATTGAAAAAGAACACCCCCGCCCCCCCCCAAAAAAGTTGGCTTCATATAATCACCTACTGGAGCTGCCTATTAAAATCATTATGAAGTGATGCCAATAAAAATTGAACAAATAATACACAGATCAGGATATATGTATTGACTTACTAGCATCTTTATAAAAAATTGAAGATATACACAAAAACACGTCAACATTTATGGAGCTGCATCCATTAAACTCAGGTAAGACAACACAAAAGGGGGAAAAAAAAAACCCTAACAAATAGCTAAGATGTGGTTGACTGTAAGCACTGTAACATTTTAATTTCAAAAGGTCAATATTTACATACTACATTAAATGCCTCTTTCTTTTTTTTTTTTTTTTTTTTTCCATTCTGCATGGTATTTTGAATGAATGATAAAGAAAGAACAAGATAATGGTTGCAACAGATCTTCCAAGAAGTGAACTTAAGATGCTCAACTACGTGCTAAAAGAGAACGTGGCAAGAACACGTTCATCTGGCTTTACCTCTGCTTCCTTTGGGTGGTTTTTGTTTTAGGAGGAGAGAACAAATGGATCTAGAAGAGCTGCATCATCCCAACTGATCATGGCCAAAAGATCCACTTTTAAGTTATGATTTGAGAACTAACAAACCAAACATTTGAACAAATGACTCGCCTAACTGCTACTTCTGCTACTGAATTAAGATATTAGAGAGATATGGTGACAACAGAGGGTGCGAGTATGTATGTATGTATATAATAAAATGTATACAGACATACATCCATACATTTAGTGTGTTTACATGTGTAAGATACCCAGGTACTGCAATAAGCAGCTAAAATCACCACCAGTGTTCTGCCCACACCCTGTATATGCACAAGCAATCAGCTAATGCAACCACCCTTAAAGAGGATGCATTTAGTCATTAAAGTGCCAGAGCTGACATTGCCTCCTATGTTCAAACAGACCTGAGACGATTTCAACACATTTGTCTCAATTGTGGTTGTTTTTTTTTTAAAGTAATAAAAATCCAACTGAATAAAAATTGTTAAAACTTAAGTTGGCTGAACCTCAGCCTCTTTGGGATGGATTCAAAACCCAAAGCAGGAGTGCTTATACAAACTACTTTGACTTTTGAATCAAACCCATATTCTTAGGCTCCAAGAAACCCCCTAACCCCAATAACATTTGTTTCTAACAGGATAGCTGATCAGCTGCAGATGTTCCTACTGCTGAACTCAGCTGCTGGCCTGTCTGGCAGTTGCATCTAACCCAGATTTCCAGACACGCACTATTATCGCTCCACTCCAGGATGTCTTCTCACCCTTCTCATTAGAGAGAAGCTACTCCCTAACAGTGGGATGAATAACAGTTTAGTGACTTGTTTTAAAGATAAGCATTTATTTCTTAAAAAGTAAAAGTTACATAACCTGAGGAGGCAGCATAGGGATCCTAGTGCTCACAGTGTGAGGAGTTAAACAGCATGGGGTAGATCACCTCCACGAGTCTTCAGTGTTGACTCCCACCAGGCACTTCCTACCTGTGGCTCATTCTGTCCTGGACTGGGCTCTACCTTGAGGCACTAAGAGCACTTTATGTATAGTAATTTTGCTTGACATTATTAAGTGCTATGCATAAAAGGGGAAACTACACAGCTCAGTGTAAAACTCACTTCCATGCAAAAAATTCTCATGTTACTGTGTCTCATTACTAAATGGGCTTAGAATTTTCTTTCAGGTTTTCCCCAGTACAGTATTTCCAAAGTACACCACGTAATTCTGTATTATTTCAGTGAATATAGAGCAATTTTACCTAGAAAACTTTTGACAGTATTTATTACTAAATCATTATCTTTTAGTAACTTCACCAAAGTTCTGGACCAGAACTGTAAGAAAGCCAATTAGGTCTTTGTGACTTAGTTAACATTAAATCTTAAAATAAATAGATAAATAAATCCCCTCCCCGCCAGGATCTCTACAGCACTATGAACTCCCTTAGTTCACCCTTCCATGCTTGGAATGCCTATTTGGGACCCCATTTGCAGCTGTTTCATTACATACCAATAATGTTCTTCCTCAGTCACTCAGGTAACAAACCTCTAAGGTTTCTCTCACTCCCCCCATTTAAATAGTAGGTGGACTGCTGAAGGGTATTCCTAAAATAAAGGATGAAGCAGAAGCTTACAGTCCAAAAACTAAGGCAATGTTCATAAAAACTGGAATCCAATATAAAGATGACATTTTAATAAGTTTATTCAGAAATAACTGGGGAAAAAAAAAAAATTCTTCCTTTGGCAACACCATCTAGATGGTTCTAACCAAAAGGAAATATTATGGATATTACTTTGAATAAGGTATATGATCCTTAATGTTTGCAGGTAATTTTGGGGAGCTGCCACGCTCACCAGTAGATTCATCACATCCTTACAGTCCTGTATGTATTGGGAACAACACATCAAGCCAAGTCCTTTGAGTTACAGGTTTTTTTTATGGTTCAGCATTAGTTACAAAAGAAATTTCAAAATAAAATAAGCTAATCAAAGCATAAGGCAATGGTGAGACACTAGCCCAAAAGAACTATTACCAATGCGTCACTCTTCCTATGTCATGTTTTTCAAGTGAGCCACCAAATACTTCTTTTTCCCTTGTACCTGGCAATGTCATTTAAAACAACCTAGTTACAACTCAAGAGTTCACTACCCCATGGTGCTACTGAAGGGCAAAAGCCCTTACTTTTAAAAGCCAAGGGAAAACACAGTAATGTTCTTCCTACACATGGTTTTGTGGAATAAGTGGAGTGGGAAAGAGAAGATGGAATCTTGTCTTGGAATAGAAAAATGCAAAGACAGACTTATTTACAAAGATTGAGACTACAATTTCCCAGCGTCACCTCCAAAGCTTCTCAGCATACTGCTAGTCAGTAGAAGTAGACCACGCTGAATTCTACGCACGAATTCCTTCTGTACTCTCAGATATACAAAATAACTAAGGGGTTTTGTTTAGAAAAGTGAGTTTTCAGTCAAATACCTCGCACTGAAGATAAGAGCAACCATTATCAAATATTCTTTGCTATGAAGAGTTTTTAAATCTTTTGATGTAAACGTTCTCTGTCAAGTCACTGTGGTCGCACAGTAGGATCTTGAAGAACAGTGTCTACATGCATTGAAAGCATTTGGAAAAAAAAAAAAAAAGTCTGTAGTTCCATGTGGTTACAACAGAATGTGAACAAACCAAACAGAAATTCCACCTTTGCGGATCCTCTCAAGTTCAGCTCTTCCGGAGGACATCGTGTTGTTTTCCGTAGTTCAACACAGCAATGAAAGCCTACGATGAAAGGTTTCGTAATCCGATGGTTTTGCCACTGTGCCTCACGTAGCTCCTCAAGTACACTCCTGCCAGTGTCAGAGTTCCTCCCAGCAGACTTCACTCAACTATCAGTGCCACGTTTATGTGGGACAGATCTATCATGTGCCTGTTAAGAGTTAAAAGAAATTTAAACCTGCTGCTCAAACTGATTCTAGGGCTGGAGAACAGACAAGAGGGTCACTACTACAGAGATGCTTGAGTGGATTAAGAGAAACATTGCACAGAGGAGACTGACTTTTGACGGGAAGGAAGGAACTGAGGCAGCAGCAGAGCTTAATTATTTACCTGTGGAATTTCTGTTGAAATGCTAAAGCATGGGCTGGCTCCTTAAATTTTGCTATGGCTTTCCGTTGTTGAGGAAGCATCTGTAAACTCTGCAGAGACAAAAAGCCAAAACACCTTTTAAGATTTAAGTTCCACTTACAGCCCCTTCATTTTGCATCATCACATCAATTGAAATGCTGCAGTATTTCTTTTCTCAGAAACCTATTTATTTTTTGTTATTGGTGTCCTGGGAATATAGAGACTTCTGAGACTGCAGTCCGGGACCCAGCTGAAGGTGTTAGAGCTGGTGCATTAAGCAGCTGTACCAGCTGGAAAAGCCAGACCACCGGTCACTGAGCGAAGGTAACAGCCCTTCAGTGCAGTCCATACAGATGGTCCAAATCCCTGCAGCCAAACTTCTGCTAAGTGAGTAAGAAACATTCAGTTGGGCAGAGCTCAGCTTCACACACAAGCACTTGGAGTCACTGCAAAACAAAGAGCCTTGGGACAAGCAGCAGGACATTCATGAGTAGGAAGCAAGAGATTGCTTGCAGAAAGCAAACATCTTTGACACCAAAACTCTGAGGGTACACAGAAAGAAGTTAAAAGGGAGATAACGAAACTGCAGGAGATGGAAACTCAGCAGGTAGAAGTGAGATACATTTCCTGATTTACTCAAATTTCTTTCATGAAATAACTGGACTACCTGTTAGACCACACACTTAGTTCATTGGTGAGTTTGGGATCAGGAGTGACACTCAATATGAAGCTGCTAAGAAAAGGTCTATGCAAAAAAGTGTAAGCTTTCCTAACCAACATCATCTCCAGTGTATGATCCAACCTGCTCTGCAGCAAGTCACATGGAAGCATGGCAGACACTTTCTGAAAAGAAAGACTAGATGCTATTTATTCTTCCTTTCCAACAATATATGCAGACCCATTTTTATTATCCTCACAGTCTCCTGACACCTGAAGCATCTTTTCTGGGAGTGACACTTCCTAGCCATTACCAACAGGGATAGAGTCCTGAACAGAAAGTATTTATTACATCCTCAGCTGCTGCAACTGATCTCTTCCATCCTTCCTGCTTTTCTGCCACTTTTGACTTCCTACTATCTGCCTTTAAAAGTGCTCAGCTTTCCATCTCTGTATGCAAGACAAGATGATAAGAAAGGACCTTCTTATGTCATTGAGATAGGCATCTGTGGCTCACGCACTGCTCTACAGCTGGGCTGAACTGGACAGGCTTATGGTGGGACGGCTTCTCTCTTTCCCCATCCTCAAGGACAGAGCAGGGCTAACCATGTCTCCTTGCACAGCTTCTGCAACAGCTGAAAACATTTTTACAGGTAGGAAGACTACACAGGTCAGCCCTGCATGCCCTGTGTGCCATGTCACACAGAGAAGAGCCTTGCTGATCCACAGGAGCACTCATCCACACGTGCTTGTCATTTCCACTGAAACACCTTCAAGCTAAAATTAAATTCAGCGACTGTGAACAGCGTCAGTGCAGGGAGGTGCCTTTACCCTAACTGAGCACTAGGTAGCACTGTCACTCCAAGAAAGCAAAGAGAAGCACATCAGCACGGCAACTGTTTTTGCCTTCGGGCACCAGGGAAGAAAAGACTTGTTAGCAGAGCAAACCCAGCAGCTGTAAAACTACGCAAAACACACCTACGTTTGCAACATTCTCCCCAGCTCTGAGATTCAACAGTGAAGTTCATCAAAAAGAAAGAAAGGAAAAAATACATACTTGAAAAACTTCACTGTTTAAAAAAATACCAAAACAACAAAACCATCAGACTTACCACCTTAAATCTCCACAAAGCAACACTGAGATTGCTGCATCGACGTTTGCAACCATTGGCTGCAAGAAAATTTGATTAAGGATGATGGAACACTACCCCAGAAGGATCACTCAGTAATCAAATTATCTGAAGATAGAGCAAGTGATCCCCTCTACCTGCCACCATCCTAAACAATAATAAAAAAAGCTGAGAGAGGGAGAGGCAATAACTAGCTGAACACAAGCCTCTTTAGACAAGATAAACACTAAACCTGGGTAGGAGAGCACCTAAAACTACACTGGGCATTCTGTGACCTTTGCAACTTTGTAGTAACGTTTAGCAGATGGTTTTGGATGGATGTGTACTGTATGCCACTGCTCCAGCAGTCCCCAGGAGGCTCTGTTCTGGTGGTGTGCTCAGAAATCTTCTGTACTTTCCAACACTTTGAAATGTATAATTTTAATTATACCATGTAATTGTTTTCTATTCAGTGCTCAGATTGTACTGCAGGTACATTATTTGTATCTGAATGTTTATCCACTCCAGAAGGAGTCAGATAGCAGACCATACGTGGAAAGGAAACTTTTCCTGCTAATTTAATCATGTTTGAGTTGAAAAATGCAGGTATAATTAAGGGGCTGCTCCTAGTGCCCCACAGATTTTTCTCAAGATACCAAACTGAGGATCTTGATGGTGCTCTTTTTTCCACTATGTTAATAACAGGGGAGCTCTAATGAAGCAAGGATGAGAATTAAAGTCTTCTGTGATTAGGCAATAGAGGGCATTTCAAAGCTCAAGTAAGGGAAAAGGTAATTTTCTCCATTTCTAGGGTATGGAAGGGAAAAAAGCTGAATTTCCAACTTCAACTGTAAAAGTCTCCATATTCTCTTACACATGAACAGCTTGGGCTCAATGATGTTAAAGGTCTTTTCCAACCTTAATGACTCAATGATACAGAAGTATCACCTCAGTGTAAGCTGATGGCAAAGCTAGGAGCACTGAACATCACAAACTGAGGGAAGCTTTCAACTTCCCTTCCCAGAGTTTGTGCAAGGTACTTGTATCTTGATTACAATACTGACATGAAAAAGCTAGAAATAAAAATCCAATCTTTTCATACTCAGAAAACCAAAGCAGTATCTTCCTCCCCATTCACTCCATTGACACATTACAGAGTTTTTCCCCGATGTTAAAATGTTTTTTTCCCTATGTTAAAAATTTCTATTATGCCAGAGAAGATCCTCTTCCTGAGAAAAAAACATGCAGGATAACAAGAGTGCAACAAAACTAAGAGCCAAACTATGTATCTGAAAATAGGAGCTGGTGTGGGATCAGCTGCTGCACAGATGCACCAGGACAGAAGGTGCAGATTAAGAGGAGGTCCTGTACCAGGTGGGACATGTGGTCACAATCTATTCCTGTCCTCAAAGAGGAGAGAGGTCATTGGGAAGTATTTCACTCTCAAAGCTATGTGTCAGTGCAGTCATTCCCATGTTCATGTCTTGACTGCAGCAGAAATTGATATAAGAAGCCACAGTCAGACATGAGCTGTGATTGCACATCACTTTGAAGCAAGATTCTTGCTTACCATTAGAGGTGTACATCCTACAGTTTGGGAATCTTTATCTTTAGCAAAGGATTTGGGCGTTGGATAATCAGGATGTGTTGTTTCAAAATATTATTGAGGCAGGATAATGCTCCTGATTCAGACAAATCTGATTCTAATTTTCTTTTACAATTGAAAAGGAAAACAAAAAAAAGGAGCATGAGTTTGACACAGATTTCTGCCCTTCAACATAGCGAAATTCAAGAACCCAGTATCTCAGTTCACAGATTGCATTCAGTTGGATGGGACCCTCTCAAAGACCATCTTTTCCAACCTCCTTGCTGTCAGCATGGACACCTTCATCTAGATCAGACCGCCCAGGGCTCCATCAAGTCTGATCTTGAATGTCTCCAGGGACAAGGCCTCACCCACATTCCCAGGCAGCCTGTTCCAGTATTTTACTCTCATAGTAAAGAACTTCCCCTTATGTCCAACTGAAATCTACCCTGTCTCTGTTTCAAACCACTGCCTCTTGCTATAAGCCCTTCTAAACAGTTCCTCCTCACTGCAGTTCAGTTCACTAAAGGAAGTTTTGCTGAACATAGTCAACAACTAAAGACAGGATAATCTACATCTTAAACATGAAGGCAGCTACAACTGACTCAACCTTTCCCTCCATACTGTATCTCTTTGAACTCCACCTGAATCAGTTAAAAACCTGGGCACCTTGCTTTATCCCCCAAAAAGCAGCTAGAATATCTCTCCTTGCTGTCCTCTCACAATGGTAATCTTCCCAAATCGTTCCTGTTTCAGTTCATCAAGCTGCAACACTTAAATCTCAGAAGATAAGAACTCTGCAATACCTAAGATCTCTTTGCTTTGGTCATGGCCATGACCTCTCCTTGTCTGTCACACATACTATCTTCATGCATGAAACTCCCAAAGCCATGGCAAGAAGCCTTTCCATTCACTGCTTGCCTGCCTTCTGCACTCCTCACTGTAAGTCACTTAAATGAAATGCATTTTAAAGGAAGAATGAGGAAATAATCTCATGATAGTAAGTCGAGTATGCCTTCATTATCAGAGGCTCCTGACCACTTTGAGTTGCAGGGGATGTTGTACAACACTGCACAAGCACCAGCAAGAACATTAATTTAAAGCCACACAAGAATCAACTCATACACTTCAGGATATTGACCTCTCTAAGAATCTAGCACCATCGACAAAAGTGATTGCTGTGAACAGGGACAACACATTTTCAAACATTCCATTTTCAGCTCTTGTCTTACAAGGCACTTAAAAACTGGGGGGGAAAAAGTATCAAGGAAAATTTCTCACCTGTATATCTCACTATTCATTGACTGATACTTTCAAATGCACTAACAACACATCAGACAGGGCCTCCTAAGCCCTTCTGTGCTTTGAAAGCCTCCTGTTTTCCTACAGTCAGTTTAACTGATAGATCAGCTCCAGAGGGCAGTTTACAAAGAGAAGCTTCACAGTAGATACACTTGTGTGTGTGTCATAACATTGCTCATGGGCCCTTCCTAGAAAGAAGCTTGTAAAAAAAATAAAGGATAGATAAAACCCTTCAAAGACGACTGTGCTTCATGTGAAAAAATAGATAGTGCTACATGGTACAAAGTCTTGACTGGGTAGCGTCCATTAAGTGCTCTTACCTCTTACCTCAGTACTGCAATGGCAGCAAAAGGTAAATGTCAAAAGAAAGGGTGGGTGCAAGTCAGCATTAAAAACAATGACAGCAACCAACACCACGTTTGCTTTGATATGATCATTTGGCTTCAACAGCCTCACAGAATAGGTAGGCTTCTATTGTCTAGGAAAATAACAGAGGTAGCACAGAACTCCAGAATGAAGGAGACTCCTTTGCAGCAGGAATGTGATAGTTAGCAAAATCCTCCCGTGCCTCCTGTGCCACAATATCATCACATGCTTGTCTTTGCTACCAGGTGTAGGGTAGGTGGGAGGGGGTGCCTTCAGACATAAATTACCAATAAACACACATTGTATTTAGTGTCAGGGAATTAATTGAGCTTTCTGGAATGAAAGCCTTTTGGCACAAAAATGATAAACCGAGGTTGACCTACCTGAATGGGTCCCACTGACATCAGCAGGTTTTTCAGTTGGACATCAGTAGTTGATGAAGAAAGCCCTTCAACTGACACAATACAGGGCTGAGGTTTGCACTCCACCACTCGCAGGTTCTGTTTATTTGGCATCAAGCGTCCTCGGCCCATCTGGCCTGCTACTCCTCTGCCTCTGCCGTGCATAATGACCTGCCAACAACAAAAGTAACAGTATTTTGATTTACTTACCTAGTGCTTCTGCTCACTGCATTTGACAGACAGTAGGGAAGTTGGTGATTCAGTTAGACTTGATTAAAGTACGCCTTGATTTAAAACAGCTTGTTGCTGTTTGCCGATTTGAAAGGCCAATTATTAACATATTCATCCACTGCTTATACAAAGCTCTCTTAGAAGCATAGTAAGTTATATATTGTTATGTGTGTTGCACTGAGGCTACAAGCCTCAGCTTTAGCACAGATGGACCAAGCAGTGGAGGGTCTCAGACAAAAATATATAACCCAGTTTTCAACACTGATCACATTAGTAGCATGTGTTCAGCTCCCATATTTTGAGCCTGGCCAAAAGAAGTTAACCAGTGATCCCTCTCCTTTTTCTCTTCTTAACCCACAAGACCAGCAAACTGCTTCCAGCACCTCCAAGTCTCTATGGCTACCAATTCTTGGTGTGTTATCGGGATAGAATATTCACATATGCTAAATAACTTTAAACCAACATTTTTTCAAAACTCCTTTCCTGCAAATCTGGTCGGATTCGGCACCACACTATCCCCCAGAGCATGAAATATGTGGATTCAGTTCTTCTAGATTAAAGGTTGAACAGTGGGAGAGAGGAAAAATAACAACAAAAAACAAGAGTAACAAATGTTAAAGAGAGTTAACACTTAACATTGAGTTAACACTCAACACGATTTCTCCGCCTCTACTTGGAAAGCCTGGGGAGGGCAATGACTTTTCACATCCCTCTCAACCAGCAGGGAAACTTTATCCTTAGATCAAGCAGGACGATTAAGGCCAGCATTTCAAACCCAAAACCAAGAAAGAACTTTAAAGCCCAAACATCAGCTATTTTGAGGAAGCGTGCCAGTTTGCAAATGCAAAGATGGCACACATCAATGCCACCCAAATCCTCTCCCTGCCTCCTCCCAGTGCATAATCGGAGCAAAAATCAAGTTATGAGATCACCGACTGCATTTTGAGCGGTATCAACTTTGAGGATCGACCAAAGAGCATCCTGAAACAGTTGCTGTATGCTCCTACATATGCAAGAAACAGCCAGAATGAAAGCTCGAGCAAGGCTTCAGAAGAAACTCTTGGTTTTACAGGCAGAAAGCACACTGGATACCTTCTCCTACAGTAGCTATCTCAGGACGCACGCATTTTCCCCAGGGAGCACTGTGCTGGCCAGAAAGTCAGCAGATGAAACAACCTGCAGGCATCTCCAGTCTGTGCTGCTACAAAAACGTCTCTCTAGATTAAAAGCTTTATATGCAATTATGCATCTCCTGGGTCATGCAGCCCTGTGCTAGCAATTGACAAACAGAATGCTAGTTATTAATAGAGCTACACAGCTAGACAGTAAAACTTCTAGCAGCAATATGCATCTAAAAATCACCTTTTTAGGTTGATGGATTCCCTGGATGTTTTTGACTCCTTGAGGAGCTGGTGAATGGGTCTGTGCCTGCTGTTGGTGCTGCTGCTGTTGCATTCCCTTTGTCAATGTGACCTTCCGCACTGGCTGCTGTTTCGGTTCCGGGGGTTGTTGAGACCGCTGGGGCTGGCCCTCTGGGTGAAAAAAGCCAGCATCCTCTCCCCCTGCTGAAATCAACAACACAACAGGCAGCTCAGTGTCCAGGCACTGCAAACCCTCACCCTGAGCAGTCTCCTGCCACATCCAGCTCGCTCAGCAGACAGCGAACACCCAGTGGTTTGCCTGCTAAAGCAAACCAGTAGCCACAGCAAGTGTGTGCAAGGGGTCAGCCTGGAAATTGTGCTTCACTAAAATAAGTGCCCAGTATCTGAAGAACACTTCTTTCTGTTCAGACTTTATTACATTCATGATGTTCAATAAGAAGCAAGGTGTATTTGCTCCCTTGTCCAAATCATTCTTCCTTCCAGGGTTACCCACAACTATGGTGTGTGCTATTTTTCTATTACTTACTTTAAAAAATAAAAGAAAAAAGTCATACTCATTGCAGGAAAAAAAGGAGCAATGAACTGGGAAGGCTGGCAGAATCAGGAAAACACTCTGCTCATCTTTGAAAAGTCCAACTGCTATTTACTTTGAAGCATAGACTTACTCTGCCAGCTTTTATACCAGCAGACTCCTTCCTCAGACATTGTTGGTATTAAGAACAGTTCTTCCCCAGGGTGGGTTTATTTTTTTTTTGGTTTATTTTATAAAACTCTTATTAATAGATATTTATAATCACAAGCACAATGAAACACCACCTGAGTGCCTTTCTCATCCAATATATCTCTTTCCACAACATCTCTCGGTGCACTCAGGCACAGGAAAATCGTAAACTGAAAGCATCACGAGAGAAATTATTCCTCTCACTGCCTGTACCCAAACAGTTTCACAGCCCTACATCAGACAGGTGATTCCTGAATTTGTGTCTTGCTGTTCATATCAGAATAATCACTGAAAAACATCCCATGGAGCAAGGGATAGTAGAATCTGACAAAAGGTCATGTACTTTTGCCTCTATAAAGCAGATCATATTATTGCATGGCTTCAACAGCAATACTTTAGATCTCAAATACTAGTGAACATTACATTTGCAGGAGAAAGGCTTCGTATAAATCCCTAACCACCCTCAGGTAACCCTGCAAAAGCACTCAAATAGAAGGCATGTCTGAAGGGGAACAAATAAATAAATAAATTGTGAAAGCATCTTCACTTACATTTCCCCCTTTTTTCCTTATTCACAAGCCAAACCAGAGAGTTTCATACTAACTGGCATGTCACTTTCAGACAGACAAAACACAAGGCTGCAGAAGGAAGAGTTTATGGTCTAAGAGTGAATTATCTTGACTGAGAAGATTAATCCTGGTAGTGAGATAATGATTTAACAAAAGCAAAAGAAACTGAATCCTACTGAGGACTGGCTACTAAGTCTCTTTGCTATCACCTAAGAGAAATAGGCCGGTACAGGTGGTATGTAGCACAGTCTCAGGTTTCAGGTTCACTAGTTCACAATTTGCATCCCTAAATCAAATCCTCTATTACCAAGTGTATTCAGGCAACAACTTCTCAAGAACTCAGCTACTTAAATTCCAAACAAATCAGCTTTGTCACCACCGACACTTCAAAAGCATAATTTGTCATAGGGAAAATCTTGAAGCCCTTCTTGCTTTAAAGGGTTTTGCACGCAGCGTCCAAAGCCAGAAAGTAATAGAAGACTGCATCTGTTTTTTCCACTTCTAAACACCTGATTTTTTTGTCTGCTAAACTGAATGGCTCTGTAGCTTCATAGAAATTTTTTTATATATAAACCTTTAAGAGCAGTAACTGGTGAGAAATTAAAGCTTTCCCCCTTCAGAGTGTCTCTTCAACTACTGCTCAAAACCATGAAAGCTCACCAGCTCTCAAAAAATTGATATGTGCACAAACAAATCCTTACCAGGAAACCAGCATTAAATTCTCCCTATTTTAGTACTAGTTCCAGTACCAGCATCTCCACACGCCCTGTGCCTCGATCAGATAATTTATTTCATTCCACCCTACAGCAGCTGGAAGACGACGAAACTAAAACCATCACAAAAATTCTAGGAGGAATATAAACACAATAGTTGGAAATTAAAATCTCATCTCTGCTAACTGCCTGCTGTGGAAAAAACAACCATAAATATTTGCAACCGCTTCTTTCCAAACCAAAGAAGCAATCCCAGCACATAGGAAGAGCATCTGAGTGAAGCCCTCAGGTACAAAACACATCAAATACGCTCATTACCGAAAGTTGAAAAGCAAACAATCATTTCTCATAAAAGGCTAGGATGGCCAGCAGTCACCCAGTATTTAACTACCAAGCCCAATTATCACCAAATAAAACTGTGTAAGCTAAACACACAACTATAACAGAGTCAAAGGCACAAGCACACAGCACTGGTTCACACTGATGAAAACTTCAATGGAGTTTGTTTTCTGAGGGGGCTCAAATATGTTCTTTGGCATTCACTACTAGCTCCTGCCGAAGTCTGAAAAGGTACAAACATCTCTAGGATTTCAAATGAAACAATCATTTCAGAAACAAGAAAACCCACCAACATGGTTTTTTTAAAAGTCCACAGTGTAAGAAAAGGGGATCTAGCAAGGGATGCTTCTTCCTGCAACAAGAAACAAAGAAAGAAAGGGCAACTGGGGCAAAACCTGCTGCTCTGAGCATCTACTTGGAAAGGGGAAGCAGTGATGACCCTGCAGCACCACTTCTAAAGAGAGGTCTGTGAGCAAGTGGCTTGGAGCTCAAGGACTAACCATGCTCCTAGAAGGCCTAAAAACACCTTGTTTCCTGTTACAGGTAGCCCTGCCTTCAACTGAAGACAAAATCAGGTATTTTCTTAGAAAAAAGAAAACCAACCGTGACTCTTAGGTCACTCTGTGCCTAGCAAGCAGTCTCAGATAAATAAGTCTCAGATAAATTCTAGCACTAATTCCTTTTTCAATGGTTGAAGACAGTGCAACAAGCAGTGCTGTCCAAGCCAAAGTGAAGAACATACATAACAGCATTTAGTGGCAGATCAGACTCACCATCATCACCACCCCTTACGCTTCTATGCAAGCTAACTAGTGGCTTCTGCAGGCACATCAGTGATGAACGAAGTCAAGCAAAGCACCCACAAAGAGCTTTTAACATCTTGACTTAAAGCCATAAAACCTCAGAACATTACTCATGAGGTCACACACTCATGAGAACATTAATTAATGTTTTGGAAGACAAAATATAGGATTGTAAAGATTACTCTACATATGTTGGCTCCTGTACACATCTTGACTCCCGATTTTCACTCATGAGTGTGGGAGAACTTACCATGGGACAGGTTGGATGCTGCCTGGCATTTGTTAGCTCGAGCTCAATCACTTGCAGTCAGTGCATTTACTGCTAGCGATCCCCAAACCGTTGCATCTGTCACTTTTAGTAAGTTAAACTCATTGATTGTTTTAACTTTCTGAACCTGTGTCAATGCAATTCCTCATTGGAGCACTGGGAAAGAGGCAAAAATTTGTTTCATCAAACAGTCCCAGTAAGAGGCCTGGGGCTCGGAGACAGGCAAACATCACAACCTTAACCATAACGTGACAGTGAAGCACACAATAAGCTGGCACCCAGAAGGCACATCAAAGCACACAGGAAAGCTACAGAGAAATGATGCTGTGTTGCAGAAGCTACCCAAAATGACATCTAAATCATAGAAACTAAATTGCTAGCATCTCCTCTACTTCAGATGTCTCACTTGTGGGTCATTTCAAGTCAACTTCTGCTTTTCCTAAAGACGACTTCTGTATTGCTATTTATTCCTTACCTTGTAATCACTGCCCTCCCCAAATTTAAACATGGAGAGACAGAAGGAGATACTAAAATTTTAAGTCTTGTCAAAATAAATTGTTATCCTTTTTTCATGGAATTTTTAAGACATAAAGGACAATACAAAGTATTTTTGAAATCATTATGGCTTGCCTCATACAACCTGGTACACAAAGTGCTGAAACTAGGTAGAATACTTCACAGTTCACCACAAAGACCTCAGATTGATAAAAGCTGATTTTACACTGCAAATTTCCTCATCCTCTGCAGAAAAGTGAACTTTTCTTTTTCTGCAAACCAATAAAGGAAGGATATTTTTTCTGCTATTGTCTACTGCTTAATTTCTGTGTTACAAATCATTCTGAGCTTCAAGCTCCACCTTTTTAAGTTTTATAAAAGGTCTACCTTTCTAATCTACAGCCAGGAAAGAGTTCTCTTGAATAGAGAACTTGATAAACCACAAAGTTCCACCTACATATTACAAAAAACTTCTTTACTTTGATGGTGATGGAGCACCATAACAGGCTGCCCAAAGAGGTTGTGGATTCTCCTCTGGAGACTTTCAAAACCCACCTGGATTAATTTCCTTGCAACCTGATCTAGGTGAACCTGCTTTAGCAGAGGGTGGGGGACTACATAATCTCTAGAGGTATCTTCCAACCTGTACCATTCTACAATTCTGTGAATGAAACTCTGCCATTATTAGGTTGATTTTGGAGCAGTGAAAATGCTTTTTTTTAAGAAGCAGGAGGTCCATTCAGGGGAAAGCATGAAAATTATCTTTCTAATTGCAGGTACTACAAAAATTAGTGGTGCCAAAACAAGAAGTTCAAGTATTGCATGCTATTAAACAAAACTCTAAGGCAAAAGGATTTGATCTACATGGTGAATGGTTTCCAACTTATACTGTGGAAGAGGGAGCACCGTTTGATCTGAACCTGGACTAGTAAAGGGAATTACAGCACTCAATGGCCATGAATTTTAGAACTGATTCCCTGATACTTATCAAGGCAGGTTTTCAATAGTGAGACTCCCTCACTATACACACACACACACATATATATGTATGTAGTCACCATTGTGTTTGGTGAAACTTAAGGACCATTCTGTCAAATAGAAGATTACAAATTCCCAAAGCAGAATTTTATGAGGGACTGCTTGAATTTAGCAAGCTGAAGCTCTCTACTCTATCATAATCATTATGACAGTTCCACAATGAAGATGAAGTTTATTTGCCACCAACATTAACAGGACAAATTTATTTATAACAAATGCTTTAAAATGTACTGATAAAAATGCCTATTGATACTGTCAGAGCTGCTTGCAATTTGACAGATCAAATCTTATTTTCATTCTTAAACCCCATGAAGGAATGGTATCGCCAACTTGCATTCTGTAGTGAGCAAATTGATTAATCCCCCTCTATAGAAATCTCAACTCTTGATTACACCTATCAGACGTTAAGCAGCATTATTCTAGAGTGACAACACTTGACAAATTCCCAAACCATTTTTCTCAGCCTTTGTGGCCCTGCTAGCTTGTATTAACCCTGATGAAAAATTAATTTTCCTTATCTTCTGCTAAACCCCAAAATCCAAATCCGCCAAACTGGCAACTCTTTCTGTAAAGGTATTATGAAAACCTCTAAAAGATTAATTGCATGTCTTCAGGTGACATTAAATTAATTTCTGTACTCGTGACAGACATTTGATACTCCGTACTGAGAGGACAGATAACATTGTCAGGATACACAGAAGGACAGTGGTGCAGTGTCCCAGGGCAGCCTCTTATGAATTCTCCTTTCGATAAGGCCATACTTCACTGTCATTGGCACTGTTAGTGATCTTGCAGCCCACAGACCTCGCTGCACAGGTTTCTATTAACGACGACAATGCTGTGTCTATCCATGTAATCTTTATAAAGCTAATTCAAAATCACCCACTAGTAAAGGGATGCACACGCCGGATAAAGCACTTAAAAGAAATGAACTCTGCTTGATTTGTGTAAAAATAACCCAGAGAAGCAAAATGTTTTCAATTTTTCTTAGACGCGATATAACTCAAATGCTCTGCAGCACGATCGAGGCTTAAATCTTGCAAGGAAATCTCAGATCATAAATGTCTGGTAATTTCTTTCCTTTAAGAAAAGAGAAACCATTCATCTGCTACCAGTTTTAAGTCAGTATTTTTAGAAACAAGTACCCTGTACAGTATCACAGTAGACAGGGGGACAAACCCCTCATCCTTTATGTTATTAAATGAATCATCACATCAAGGACAAAAGTTACTTACTATTCCATCAACTACACGCTTTAATATGTAAACTTGTATTTTGCTGATACTGACATTGACTATAGTAAAAGAGACAAACACAGACAACTGCCATGCCCATATAACAAAGAGAGAAAACCAGGAAAGTGAAAACCATGTAGACCAAGCAAGACCATCATCCAATATATACAAGTATTTCCTCACTGTAATTATCAGAAACATATTGAAGTAAAAACCTGAATCAGCTATTTCTCTTCAACTGGTGCTCCAAATGCTTACCAGTTCCATAAAGCCAACTGACAGAGGATCTTGCAACAGGAAGCCTAATTGCTTGCCAAATACCCCACAAGCAAGTGACATAACCAAGCACTATTTCTGAATCTCTCAAATGCCTTGAAGAACCTTTCTTGAAAGGCCTTCTGTTTTTTTTTAAAACTTTGTTTGTTTGTTTTTGATTCAAGAATGGCAGTACTTGAAACTCCTCCTCTCCAGCCAGGCTAGAATCCACTACTCTATCAACAGACAACTCATTAGTAATTGGTTTAAAATAGTAATGGTTTAGTTTTGATTTGAAGTACACATGGAAATAAGATAGTGGAACAATCAATTTCCCCATTCACACCTGAATAAAAAAGATACTTCTGGTACTGGCCAGTGAATTATGGATTGTTTTTCCACAGCCTAAAACTTGGGGTAATCTTGAATCAAACAAGAGCACCCAGACTAAGTAATAAATCAAATGCAGAAATATTTCCCTTCCTGTGTAAAAAAGACACAGCTAAGCTGCTTCAATGAGCCATAATGTGATAGCTATCTTCTGTGCCTAATGGTGTATGAAAAGTCAGAATACCAAGATGAAAATACCTTGCAGAAAAAGCAGTTAATTCCATTTAATCCCATGTACTAACAGAATTCTTACTGCAAGTACCTCCTCATCTACCTGAGAGGAGAACTAAGGCATGAAGAAAGACCGGCCAAAAAGATGTTAGAGAATCCTGGCCTTACCCATGCTACATACTGATGCTTCACCAAGAGCTCCAGAAATACAGTTGATACTGAATCATAACTACATTGTTTTTCTAGTACAACCATCCACCAGTTCACTATGGAAAAAAAAAAAACAAGTTCTGTGCCAAAGCTACAGCAAAATCAAAATTCTGAGTGGATGTGTATAGTGCTCTCAGAAGTACCTTCATTTTTATGTTAACTGTCTGCAAAGTATGTAATGTAGATGACAAGCAAAAGGGTTTTCAGCAGTCTGCTGCTTCCCTTTTGGGTTGCCAGCCTGAGATATTTCTTGTTTAGGGAATTTAAAAGACTAGACACAGTGACATCACCAAGAGAAAAGGCTTATCCTGGTAAAGAACCCCAGCAATTCAAAACTTCCAATGGCCCAAAGCCCCTAACGAACTTCTCAACCAAATACCAGCTATGGCACACAAAGCCAGTCTATCGAAAACCAGTACAACTGGAGCTTCCCTTATCATGTCTGGCTTCTCTAGCTCATGCTCTTTGAAGCTTGAAACTAATGGCAAGTTGAATCCCTTTGGTGTGCTGCCTTACACATCTTGTACAACCTTGCCATGGCTAACCCATATTACCCCCCTCCCGAACCACTTCATTCAGGGTTCTTCCAACTCAGAGCCAACACCTCTACTAAAGGTCTGTTCCAAGTGGCCAAACCTGAAATACCATTTAACAAAGGTGTTCCTGACTTCTCAAAATATTAAGTTGGGCAAATCTGCACGTTTTCCCCTCCAAGGTAAGCAACTGCATTCAATTAATCTTCCTTTGAAAACTGGCCCTTTCTCTCTGCAATGCAGCTTAAGGGTATTACAATTCCTTTCAATCATTTCCTATCAAGGAAACTGAGCTACTAGATGTTCTGTACCACTGACATCATAGCAATAAGAATTTTGCCCTGTAACACTCAGGATGGCCGAAAAACTCTCCTCTGAGATTTAACAAGAGCGACATGCAATACCGAACACTTGGTCCCAGGGTGTTCAGGAGGAAGCAGCACTCTTCTTCAACATACAATTTAAAAGTCTCCTGAGGAAAAGGAGAAACCTGCTCTGCAGCCTACAATAAGAAATACTTTATTGCACTTTAGTTCCAAGTTATCTGCAGCAAAGTCAAATCCAATGTAGGTAGACATCGCTTCCCTCTTTTGAGGATTTTATTAAACACCCATACAAAGCATTATCTACATCTGGTTTAGCTGCCACCTAAGTCCCTCTAGTAGCTAAGTGTGTCCATGCTTGCCCTTGCACATAATGTTCCAAATATGCCCCATAGAGTGCAGCACAGCCCACCTCACTATCCACAAGCCATGAAATATTCTGCCTCTGCAGGGACCATCCTCACAGGAGGTCTAGGGGCACAAGCTTTATTGCTTATTTTCAAATGTGTCATGAAAATGCTATGCCTTTTTCATAACCAGATTGCTGGAGGGCTCCCTGACTTCCTTTTCTTTTGGTTTGGGTTGTGGGGGTTTTTGGTTTTGTTTTGGGGTTTGGTTGGCTGCTTGGGTCAGTGGGTATTTTTGTTTGGCTTGGTTTTGTTTTTACACAGAGTAGCTGGAAGGGATGGGGGAGAAGGCAGTGTTTGAGGGTTGGTTTTTTTTTGAGGTAGAACAAGGAAATTAATGCCCATTTGTGAAATATTCCAGAGAGAAGTCTTGCAGGTTGTGGCAGGCACAGTCCATTTTCAACCTCGCCTGTATTAGTACTGATCCAAAGGTTTTGTCTGTTTTGACACTGAGTGACAAACCAGGGTATCTGGGCATTCAGATACTATGGTTTCTGCAGCTCTTTCAGTCCACTGCTGATAGAATACAGACATTATCCATGGCTCCTTCAAGTAGTGGGATAAAAATAAACCACAACATCCTTCTGCTTCTCAAAGAGCAATATGCCACATATGGCAAGAGCTCCTGTTCTATTTCTCACACCTGGTAGTACTGCAGAGGTGGGTAAAGGGATCCCTCAAGAACTTCTCATGCAAATGCCAAAAATCTTAGTGCTTGTAATTCCTGACATACTTAGATGAAAGGCGCAATAGAGCTTTCAAGTAAAATATTTTTAATTAAACTTGAACATACACATGCAAGTAGAAACAAGTACAAAAATTAAGCAAAGGTGGTTGATAGTTACATTATCAAACAATAATCATCTCAGTCAGTAACTCTTTCCATATTTAGAACTCCACATTCAGCTCTTACACTTCTCAGTTACTCTAGATATGAATAAAGTTGTCTATCTTGATTCCCATGCTTTTTCTTTTTACAATCCAAGGACATGCTTTTGTGACAGGCTTTTCAAACAAAAGAATTTGCCAAATCTTCCTTCAAGATTTTCAGATGAAGCACCATCTCAGGTTTTCAGGCATTACGATCACTAATAAGATACCGCTTCTAATCCAACAGGGAACACTGAGGTTTGTATGTATTTATGAAAAAGGCTCATTGTGCAGCTTTACACAGAGACAAAGATTGGTGTGTTCTTGGAGCAGCATAAGAAACAGCATTTTCAGGCCTCTGGGACAGACACACATCTCTTTGAGCATGGCAGGCCATTTTCTGGTTAGAGAGAAATCACCCAACAACAATAAGATGATTAAATGATACAGAGATTAAGATACCATCATTTCCCTCCAAACCTCCAACTACATTAAAAAACACGGTCAGCACATTTCATATGATCTTAAGATATTTAAGGTTGTAGCTAATACAAACCTATTCTTACAGGACTGAAGAGGCTTCTAATATATTGGCTCAAGGAATTCAAATACACACAGTACTAGAACTATTTATCGACAGACTAAGAAGACCACTACCAACAGCCAAGGTGTTAGAAAACACACCTCATCAAGAGGGAGTGGAGGACATTAGTTCTCAGAAACAGTAAGGAGATCTATAGAAAGAGAGACAGCCATGGAGAGGGAGATAAAGTCTTTCCCATCTCTCTTGAAATATAATACAAGTAGTCATAGATTCCAAAGTACAGCAAGAAAATGTGGCTTAGTCACTAAGAAGATTCTCCTAAAGACACACATTAGACACCGGAATAGATGGGCAAGTCCAATAATGAGATCTCAAACGGGTTGCACAAATCTCTGGGGAACGCTACAGAGTTCATCCTCCCTTCACGAGAGAATAAATTATTTCTATGGTCCTTTCATCCTTATTTATTAATCATTCTATTATCACATTTTTAAGTGATTTATTAGGGCATTTCTTCCCAACAAATATTATACAATCTTAAGAGCGATCTTTAGGACTGACTTCAGGCTCCTCACCAAGCCAGGCAAATCTCAGGTGTTTTCCTCAGTGAAACACACCAGTTTGTCTGCTGAGTATTTATACTAAACTCCTGTATCTGGGAAGGACAGCTCTGAATACAAGCCATACAAACCATACAATATGCTGGATCCATCACATATATTTGGGCCTCCACAAAACTCCTCTCTCCTCCCCCTCAATAAAAAAATATCATATGCTAAACACTGCCTTATTTACCAGCAACATAGCATTTAAGTGTAATTAAAATGGAGAACTAGTCACTGTACTGCCAATCCTGCATAAATTACAGGAGTATTAGAAACAAGATGAGCATATCAGTACTGGGAGGGGAGGAGAAGGTAGGCGATGAGACTTGCTTCGCAAAAAAATTAACTGACAAAAGTCATGAATGGCAATACCTAACATGCTTCATCTTGATATGCAGACTTAAGTCTGACATGCAGAAAGTGCTGCATCTTTTCCTGCCTCCCTTTTAAGAAGCCACCTTAGGTATCAGTAAGAGAAATTAAAATATTTCTTAGAATTTAATTAGCAATTTTTACAATTCCATACAAAAAAGGGAAAAAAAAGGAAAATCCTCTCAAGAGCAGATATAGTGGAAAGAGATGAAAGGCTATTTTACCTTCTTAAGTAACAAGGGATACTTCTAGCTTGAGGTCAGAGATCTTCAGTAGTACTGCAGTACCCAGCAACAAAACAAATATAGTTAGAAGCTTAGACTTGGAAGGATATTGCCCTCAAGACAAGAAACCATTCTCTTCCAACAGTATTTGTACACCACAAATCTCTCCAATGCAGAAAGTTCATCTCCTCAACTGTTAAAAAAAACCCCATCAACAACACAACATCATTTAATCCTGGTTCTACAGATGGTCCTACTTAACTTGTAACAGTCTTTTGTTATCAGCTCTTGGTTTAGTTCCATTTGGTCCAGACAGTTAAAATGAGTCCGGCCTCAATCAGCTTCTTAACTATCTCCTGTCATGCTGCACCACAGCAGGCAGGCTGAAAGGCACTTTCCAAGGCTTTACCAGCAAAAATTAAGAGCATTGTGCATCATCACAGGGCATCTCACTCATACATGGGCATTCAAAACATCTCTGCACAGAAGAGCAATAGAAAGGAAAACAGGCACCAGTGACTAGACTTGAGAAGCACAGCAGGGCTGCTTACCTGCATATACGTAAGAGATACAAGCCATCCCTTTCGGCCAAAGGCAGACTATTAGAGGAAGAACTACCAGGTGCTAAGGAGAACAGCTAGGAAAAATGAGATGGCTTTTCCTTTAGCACTGAGGCAAAGGTTGTGAAATTAAAGCACGTGGCAAGATTAACACCAGAAGTGGAAACTAAACGTTATCTGTCATCTTTACAGTATTCAGAGACCAAGTAGCTTTTAATTTTCCTTTAAAATCCTATTGAAATGCACCAGACTGGGCCCTTTGCTGCTCAATTTTTACTTTTTCTTTGTGTGGTCAAAGAAAGTAAGCCATAAATTCTCCTTGTCTTTCTAACTGATTAAAAATTCATCAACTGTATTGATCAGAGTTGAACAGCTAATTGCAGTGCTTGCTTTTTGTCTTCTACAGTTGGAAGGGAAATTTACAATATCCATGGCAGCATGAAGAAAGTACTAAAAGCTACAGGTAAAGAACACACTTTTTCCTTACTAAAACCTCAGTATCTGAAAGTTAAGGACAGAGCAGATCTGCTTCTGTGTACAACAGAAGAGGGGTTACAGATGTATTAAATGAAGCTCATGAGACTTATCTGAAACAAGTAGTTTCTGGTTTTCTGAAACACAGCATTATGATAAGAACTATTTCATTGTGAATGCTACTGTGGGTGCTGATAACCACTTGCTACAAAGATCTGTACACAGTGGTGACTGGCATTGTTTTGCTTCCCCACATAATAAAAGAAGTTGTGCATGATTGCTTTATTCACTTAATCATGAATTACAAACCTGTCATACCTCTTGAAGGCCGTTGAGATTCCAGCAGACATTTTTATATATACACATATTTTTAACCCAATAGAATCAACTCAACTTCTTGTACTTAAATTACCACGTCTGGGGAATTAGAAACCCCGTAAGTCAGCTCTATATTATCAATAAAGTTAGCATAAAGACTACATGGTCATTATGCAGTTCACTATTAAGTGCATTTAAGCTTTATGAGCTGTAGAAAAAAACATAATGTATATACAGTAGTTTAGTCTTTGGTATTTTGAGTTCCTTCCCATTTCTATAGAGTAAAGCCTCGTCTCCAAGGACTTGTTTCACTCACTGTTAACACACTGTTCACTTCATTACAGCAGTTCTGCAAGTTTCTTTAATTAATGCTCCAAATCATTGAAGAGGCATTTGAAAAAAAAAAATCCACCTCCAATGTACCACAGCAATTAAACCACACCACATCTTCCTTTTCTCCTCAGCATAAAAACTTGAGGACAGATTTCACACTGACAACATGATCTTGCTATGTTCCTTCATCTCAGTTTCTTCAGAGCCCTAACAAATTGACTTGTCTTTTCATTAAGACGGGGGAAATTTGGTTGAGATACTTTCTAACCAAAGCCTCAGATCTCTAAATATGCACACTGCCATCATGACCAGCATTGTGAGTCCTCCACAACACTGGAGCTCAGGGGACACTCCGCAGATAATAGACCCCTCATTGAAAGATAAGGAAATCTAATTTAGATGCAGAAGTCAAATGGTAACATTTTAAACCCAGCGTCTAAGAGAAAAACATCCCCTGCTTTAATTAGTTTCACAACACACTTCCCAAGAAAATAAAAACAATCTTCCCTTGAGTATAGAAACCACACTAACACCAGCATCTACCCACAACTAAATTAGGTGGCTTCAACTATCAAATGAGCAAAGCCTAGCTTTTTAACTGAACCTTAGAAACAGCCAATCAAATCCTTTCCCCTGACCAAATACCAGACCTATCAGCCTTAAGCAAATGAGGTCAGTTGAGGAGTCTTTCAGATTCAAGTTACAACTTAAAAGAAAAGAGTATTATTTCAGTGTGAGTTCAGTGATAACTGCCTGGTAGTGAAGAGTTAAAGGCAACATTAATATCTGAAAAACTGCTAGTAACTGAAAACGGAAAATGGGAACTATTAGGTCTGCTAAACCTGTGACCTCCCTCATCAGCTTATGCTCATTTTTTATTGTGGGATTACACAGAATGAAACACACAAAAACAAACCATGACGACACAAAGACATGAGATGAGCCTTGTAAACTTACCCCTCCTGACAACTTAATCACCCTGACTTTGCTGCCGCCATGGGGCCCATCTCCACTATTACTGTTTGTCCGCTGCATGACAGTCCTTTTCACGCCAGGCTTCAGCTCCTGGGGCCTTGCTTGTACTGAAGCCACTCGTGCAGTCTGTGTGGTGGGCAGCGATGCTGCAGCAGGCTTTGTCTGTAAGACTTTCTGTGGTGTCTGAGGCTGACTCAGAGGTACTGTTCTAGTCTGCCTCAGCTGCTTCACTGGCTTCAGCTGCTGTCCTTGATACTGCATAGTTGCCCCGGCCTGTGGGAAATCAGTGGGTTTGGGTTGGATATTTGGAACTACTGTATCTTGCTTTTTAACAAGGAGTCTGTTTTTCACATTTTGCCTGGTCTGTAAGCCAGAGTGGGGTATGTAGGGGCTGCCATTGGTGGGGAACTCAGAGGAGTCATCCTCCTGCTGCATGTAGGACTGCTGTGTAGGTTGCTGCTGCTGCTGTGCTAGTCTTTCCAGCAGTTCCCTCTTTCTAGCACCAGCCTGCTGCTGTCGTCTCAGCTCCTTTTGTTTCAGAATTTCTTCTCTCAGACGCTTCTGCTCTTCTATCTTCAAACGATACAATCTGGTTTCTTCATCTTCATCTGGATACTACAAAGGAAAATACAAATGAATTTACAGAATTCTCAACAAATGCCCAGCTTGCACAGAACAACATTGAATTGTTGTTCCAGATGTAGAACTATAGCTCTCTAAAGAGCTTTTTAAATTCTCCTTGATACCAAACTAAGGCTATGAGTGGAGTACATCTGATGGTAAGGTTTATTTGCTATTCATTACAGACAAACAACTCAAATCTGTTTTAGGACTTTTGATATACTACTTCCCAGACAGAAAAGCTTTAATACCAGTTGAGAAATCTTATCAGAATACTTAAATAAATAAAGTTTTAACAAATTGGAATTAATTTAGAAGTTTCTAAAACCAATTAAACTATTAATATAATTCAAGATATCAAAATATGTTTCAAATGGAAAGTAACAATACAGAGGCAACCCACTGTCACACAGGTTTTATCTTGCTCTTTTCTGACAAAGTAACAAAAGGTAGAGTGGTAAATGACCTGAAAGGCCCTGATTAGAACTATTGATTTTTCTCACAGAATTTTCAGCCTGATCTCAAACTCATTTGTCACACAATAATTGGTTATAATGAACAGCACAAGTCAATCTCTCTGACCTTGAACTCATGCACTCTCTTCAGAATCAAAATGTTACCAAATGCAGTGTTGGAATATTAATGGTATATGGAGAATGCCTTTAATATTCCAGCCCTGGGCCCTTCTGAAAGTATTACACCACCATCAGAAAACCTTTCTAAAGATTCTTCTACCTTGGCACAGTGGGTTATTATGAAAAGCTGTATACAAATGCACAAGAGTCAAAGAAAAGCACATTCTCCTCAGCCTGGAAAAGAAATCACATTGTTCTTGCCATACGGTCACCTGTATTTTTAAAAATTACAAAGCATACTTTTCCATTATATTGTTTTCTTTACACCCATATAAAATATTGTTAGAGAGCTGTAGAGACTACTTACAAATGGCAATGAGTACAAGATATACTAATCACCAGTCACTGAAACTGGCTCTCAAAGTAACAGCACTTTGCACGTTGGGAAATTACAGTATAAAGAATGCTAAAATATTTCTCACAAGCTGGTAATCCATGATGGAGATTTATTTACCCTGCAGCAATGGGGTGCAAAGTCCTGTCAACACGAAGGTCTTTCCCCACCCCCATAGAGAACCCAAATGTGCAACTTGTTTTATCTCAAGTGCTTAATTCCTGCTACGTCCCAGAATCAGGCCAGGTACAAAGTGCCAAAACAAAGCAGAAAGAACAAAACAAACCAAATCCAAACACCAACCAAACCAATGCTCAAAACTCTAAAACAGCAACAAAAAGCAAGTAGGAGAAAACAGACATCCTTCAAAGTTGTCACCAACTTCAGAGCTTATCTTTGGAGGTTTGATGCTAAAAGCAACATTATCTGTAGGTGAAGAAGAAAAATTAGAGCATCTTTTTTCTTGCATAAACTATTGATGTGTCAACACTTTTTTCTGTATAAAATACTTCAATAAGAATAAAAGGCCAGAGATGTAAATCAGTTGCCTTGGCTTTGTGGTGGTGGGAGTTTTTTGGTTGGGTTTGGGGAGTTATGGTTTTTGGGTTACTTTTGGCTTTATGTTGTTTGGTTTCTGTGCCTTCTTGTTGCTGGTTTGGTTTGGGTTTTTGGATGTGGTGCGATGTTGCTTTTTAGTTTGGTTGGCTGTTTTCTTGTTTTGTTTAAGTGGAGATTTTCATCCACCTTGGAACAGTTATTGGACACAACATATTTCACTGTGATTTAAGGGGCCAAGCCTTAGCGCTTTTGCTTCTGCCTTAAGGTCCAAAGCATCTTTAATACAAAGTACCGAAGAGAATGTTACAGGCAGCTTTCTGAGTGTAGCTGAAAAGCAGCAGTGAGAGAGGCAGCAGTCCTACATCACCCTCTAGGAGGGCACTGCTGACTGAGGAAAATACAGGGGGAAAAAAACAAAGGTGAAATTTAAGTCCTCATAACAGTAGCTTGCCTTTTGTGTAGTGAATGTTAAAACCCAAACCCCAAGACATACAAACCCCACACCTTTCTAGAGGGCTGCAGACTCTATTACTAGGTTATAAAACTATATGCAGAGTCATATGAACCAGATACCACAACAGACAGTGGTTTGCTGTCAAGTAACAAAAACCATGCAACCAGGCTCAGTTGTGTCCCTCAGGAAAACATATATAAGGACACAGCAATCAAAACTGTGTGATCTGTAGCATAAACACAGATCTCTTCAGCAGGTTTCTCTTTATTTTTATCCAGTTCTAACACGAGAAACAAAAAGAGGCTAAAATAATTTGTCCAAAATTTCATGACAAGTCTTCATAAAAGAAGAGGATCAGATCCAAAAAGCATCATTTGCCTGTGTTCAAGCCCACAAAGTATCTTAAATAAACGCACCTACATATTCATATTTCACACTGCTGCTAACGTCAGCCCCTGAATCCTAGGGAGGTCTGAGTCACCCTACAAAACGCAGGTGCTGAATATCTTGGACAAACAGAAAGAGTTAAGAACAAGGTTACAAAATTACTCTGAGAAGCACACTGCCCTCTTGTGATCTTCCGACTGGAAAAAGATCATGCTAGAAAGAATCTTCCGAGGACAAGACAGGAGGCGTCGTTACCAAAAATCGGGAGAAAACTCAGATTTAGACACATACAAATTTCCTGGTAGTTGATTTCCAAAAAGATGAGAAGATGCAAATACATTTGGTCTAATAACTAAATGCAGCAACTATTTTCCATATTGTGAGCCTTCTTGGGAGAACAGAATGGGAAGCTTTTCTGTCAGTATCAGGGAGATTAACTGAAATGTAAGTGGTAACATCAGTACAGCTATGACTACACAGCTCTCTACTAATTGCTCTCCTCCTCTGAGCTGTCAGTTTTAGAGAGATTCACATCACCTTTCTACATTCTCTCCTTTCTTTAAAGTAAAGAAATGCTTAATATTGCCCTAAGTGCTCTTATCCTAAACTGACCTCAACATGGGCAGAATTAGGCTCACAGTCATCCAATTTAATTGATAAATGAGTTTTCTGGCTGAGGATATGCAAGTTTAAGAAGCAGAAATACAGTTTTTCACATTCTAGTCACTCAGGTTGCAAACCTTTCAAACATCTATTTTGAAAGTGAGCAAATCCTTTAATAGCCATTGTTATTATTTTTTTTGGTGCTTCCTGAATGACAGGGCATTCATAAATATGGCCACTCACTCTTCAGGAAGAAAGATGCTAAGAAAAGTCTTAATAATTTTCCAGTTGAAGACACTTGCAAAATAACCTGCCCAATTCAGTTATGAGCAATACAGCTAGAAAAGATGACAGAATTTAACTCTTTCTCATCTTCACAGAAAGCAAGAGAATAGGACAAATTTAGCCAATTACAGAAAAACACACAAAAAGCCTGGAAACCTTTACCAGGAGAGAAATGTAGCACATTATAACGACAGTGAAGAATATCATCGAATGCCTGGAAATGAACATTACTAGTGCAGCAATTCTGTTTGTAGCAGTGTCAATAAGCAGCATCAGTGAACAAGATCACGACAGTGGCACAGCTGAAAAAGGGACAAGTGCCACCACACTGCAGCACATGGCTTTATTTAAGTCCACTCTTACAGAAAGTTCTGTGTGCACAGAGTCACAGACTATTCTAGTACTTGCCAGTGTATCTACAAAAGCTTTACATTCACGGTTAATAATAGGGAAGTCAGGTAGAAACAGTTCTTTCCATGGTAACTTTTTTTAAATCATAGTTTGCAAAAAAATTACATAAAACAGGTATCAAACTGCTTTCAGTGATAGCTTTGACACAGAAATGTAAAGGAAGCTTTATTTGTAAAACACCAGGTCTTATCTACATGTTTGTTAGGATAGGTTTGAAACTTAAAATGGAGAAAGCAAGATGACTGGTTTGGGGATTTCACAGTATCACAGTATAACCCAGGTTGGAAGAGACCCCAAGGATCATCAAGTCCAACCTGTCCCAACAGACCTCACAACTAGACCATGGCACCAAGTGCCATGTCCAATCTCCCCTTGAACACCTCCAGGGATGGCGACTCCACCACCTCCCTGGGCAGCCCATTCCAATGACGAATGACTCGCACAGTGAAGAACTTTTTCCTCACCTCGAGTCTAAACCTCCCCTGGCACAGCTTGAGACTGTGTCCCCTTGTTCTGGTGCTGATTTGCTTTGTGGAGGTTTTTTTTGAATGTTTGGTTGACAGAAGTCAAAAATATTAGTTCAGTTTCCTAAATGACATTAGGATATGGAGACATTTCAGAACTAATGCCCTTAATTTTCACAGTACTAAATGATGGAAGAACTTCAAAGATGTTTTAGATGGGGAGGCTGGTAGCAGATTGGCTTCCTAACTTACCTCACTAATGGCCTCAGAGACAACAGACTTCTGAAAAGGAAATGCATTTTTTTTTCCTGAGACAGACTATTCCAAGAGACTGAATTGAGAAGGGGATTATTTTTTTTTTTTTTTCTTTTTTCAAAAAATGACCAAACTTAAAAGCTGAAGTAAGGATTTATTTTTTTTTTTTAAATATTTCCACTGAAAAGTAAGCACACAGGAGGTCAAACACTGCCAGCTAAGGGTTTCTTTTGTGCCTCATTTGTGAAAATTAGTTATGACCATCCCTAATTCAAGAAGATGATGAAAAGCTAATCATGAGCAGCTTAAAGGGAAAGCAGAATTATCACTATTGAAGCTTTCAACAGTTGAAGAAAATCTGGTCCTTGAGACAAGGTTCACGGTCAACTAATCTAAAGAATTCAGTTCTGCTCAAAGTGACTTGACACACAGAAATTACACAGGGGACATCTAGCCATCAGGTTCCCCTGGTACCTCCTGATGTTCAGGATGAATAGCACCATCAGTGCAGCGCTACTCACTCCCTCAAACTAACAGTGATCATGGAATCTCCTCTAGCTTCCAGGAGAACCTGTGCAAGGAAACAGTCATCTGTTTGTGATCCAGTGGAGCTCAAAACACTGGCATGTCAATTTTTGATTGTGCAGAGTAGAATCATAGAATCAACCAGGTTGGAAAAGAACGAGATCATAAAGTCCGACCTAACTAAACCATGCCTTCAAGTGCCACGGCCCATACTTTTTTGAACACCTCCAGGGATGGTGACTCCACCACCTCCCTGAGCAGCACACTGTGATTCCAGTTGCCAATTACTCTTTCTGGGAAGAACTTCCTCCTCACCTCGAGCCTAAACTTCCCCTGGTGCAGCTTGAGACCATGTCCTCTTGTTCTGTTGGTGGTTGCCTGGGAGAAAAGACCAACCCCCACCTCTCTACAACCTCCTTTCAGGTAGCTGTAGAGAGCAAGAAGGTCACCCCTGAGCCTCCTCTTCTCCAGGCTAAACAACCCCAGCTCCCTCAGCTTGTGCTTGAGACCTCTCACCAGCTTCATTGCCCTTCTCTGGACACATTCAAGTATCTCAACGTCCTTCCTAAACTGAGGAGCCCAGAACTGACACAGTACTCAAGGACACAGTACTAACAGAGCAAAAGGCATCATTTTCTCCAAAACAGAAAACATTTAAGAGCATCTCCTGTTTTCCCTCATGCCACAAGGTCTCAGAAAAGAGAGATTTTCTTTAAAAGGAAGAAGCTCCAGAGATGACGAAGCTGCAGTCTCCTGCATGAGTGCTCTAGAACCTAGGAGACTGAACAGCCTCAAGAAAAAAAAAAAACCCATGAAGAAAACAGCTCCCCAGATAGCCTTTTTCTTTGAGCCACACAGCTATGGGAAATGGAAGACAAAGATGCTTTATGAGTTAGAAGAATGTGATTGCTCAGAAATACGCAGCAGCTCATAATCCTGGAAGATAAAAATGGGCACAATGTGTGTTTCAGTGGCTTTTACGTAACCTCTCCCTTTTCATAGCAGAAATTATTCCTCTTCCTGTGAAACAGATTCAGCACAGACTTGCCAACCTTCCAGACATTATTTTTTTTTTTTGTCAGTGGAGACTGGTTTTGCTCTCACATTAAAAAGAAAAGTGCAACTCAGAAGGGAGGCCTCTAGTGGCACTGAAAACCACTGGGTGAATAATACATTAAAAGTGCTTACAGCTCACAAGTCAGAGTAGAATAGCTTTTTAAAGGTGGGAGTTCTTGGGTTTCTTGTTTGGGGGCTTCAGGCTTGTGGTGATGTTTAAAAAAGAAAAAATAAAAGGAGAGTTTTTAAAAAAAAAAAAAAAAAAAAAAAAAAAAAAAAAAAAGGCTTACCTCTGTTTCAGATTTTACTTCTGATTTTGCTTGGCCAACTGGGGTGATAGCTTTAGGTTTCATCTCAGGCCTTCCCTGTGAGTTTCCAACATCAGCCACAGGCTTGGTGGCAGACATGGTGCTGGCAATGGGTTTGACCTGAGCAGCTGGAGTAGAGGTTCTCCTGTTGTTGCTCATTTCCAGGGTATGTGATGGTGCAATTGGCAACTCACGCAAGTTACTATTCCTTGGAGCAGTTGACTGTAGCTGCTGATTTGGACGCTTGACAATGTTTTGCGACGGTGTGTTCTGAAATGCAGAAGGGCAACAACTGCAGGCTTCCACTACAAACCAGATTACAGTGTATTCTGTTTCACATTTTCATGATTTAATTAAGTTTGGGGAATAAAGGCCTTTCAAAAAGGCATGATCTTTTTCAATGTGAGATGAAAAAAGTATAGGAATGAGAACATTTTAATAGCAGCTTTAATTTTTTTATTAAAAGCAAAAACTGAATCTCTCGTGTTTGACATTTCCCTCAGAAACTGGCTTCACTGTGTGATTTACTTCCTTACTCAAAGCAACTGTTCTGAACTATAGTAGTGTTTTCTTGGGCATTGCACTATACTGACCTACCAAGCAACAGAATATGCTGCACAGGAGCAAACTCACAAGACGTGGCTGGCACTGAATCAGAAAGGTTATTAGCAGTGGTACAAAGATGCCTTCAATTGAAAGGCAGTGTCAGTGAACAGGGCTCCCACAAGACCACAGGCTTTCAGCAGTTTTTAAAATGTTCTTAAGCAGACCTATCCTCCAAAACCCCTTGTTTGCCAGTTTTGGGGCAACTGCATCATCTCTTGCTGGACCCAGATCAAGAAAAACACTGGTAACTGGAGGCGAAAAAAAAAAGAAAAGGAAAGACACACATACTATTATTGGATGTGGGCTATCAAAGTCATCAAACCAGAAAAGGAACAAGCAATGGTGAAAGGAGACAGAGTGGGAAGGGCATAAATGAGACTGAAAATGCACACTAGTTAGTTTGATGTGGCGAGTTACACACCTGTTACTCATGCAGAACTAAACAAGGTAGCACTGATGTACGTAGTACTTACATGCCTTGGCTTCATTGGACTCTGTCGTGGCTGACATTGCATCCTGTTGTTATTTGGCTGCTGCTGTGTGGCCTGCATATGAGGCCTGAACTGTGGCTGGTTCATGGGCATCAAGGGCTGTGGTGGTCCTTGGAGATGATGGTGGTGTTGCTGCTGCTGCTGGTGATGGGGTGGCTGCTGCTGGTGATGGTGCTGCTGAGGCTGAGGTTGTGGCTGAGGCTGTAATGGAGGATGCAAGGGACCCTTCACACGAAGAAAGAGATAATTCAGGTTTAGTTTCAGCTGAAAAGTAGCTGAAAAGTAGCTTCAGCCTCCCATGCCCTCAAGGTATTTATAAGCAGCTATGGGCCAAACCCAACTATATACTGAGTAAAAAACCAGGCTAATATAGGCTGTGCAAGATAGTTCTACACTTAAACCTATGTAAGCCAACAGCTGAAGTGTAAAAAAGCAAATGCAAGGTTTCCTGTCCTCTGCCCTCTATTCTAGTCTCTTTTGAACCGCAAGTTTTGTTCACTTAGCGCTTTTTTATTATTTTTCCCTAACATGACTATTATTTGAGGATTTCTCCTCATTCAAAACACAGGCACCATCAAAAGACCCTGCACAAAGCTCACCGAACGTGTAGAGCCCTCCACGTCGCCCTGCACATCCCCAAAGCGTTTCCCTACTTTAAGCTTCCCCATTCAGCTTCCTCCCGGTTGGCAGGAGGTGGCCGGCTCCCTGCCGGGCTCCACAGATGAGCAGCAGAGGGCGCTCCCACCCTGTCGCTGACCAGGCAGCGGGGTGAGGCCGGGAGACGCAGAGCTAGAAGCTCCTTATGAGAGTCAGGGCAGGGCTGCAGCTCACTAGCAGAAACACGTTAGTGCTGGCACCGGGAGAGAAAATGAGGCACTTTCTCAGGCGCTGCAATAACAAGTGCTAGAGGTAAATCTGCCTCATGTCTCAGTATCTCAAAGAAGCCCACTACAGTTATGTGTGCTACTTCGAGGGTTAGTTCAACCACCCTACAATCTCACAAGCACCGGGACACTGGCCACTGTCTCACCATGCCCCTCCTGCCACAGCCTCGTACCTGCATAGTGGGCTGGGCATGTGCGGCCAGGAAGGGCTGTCCTGGAGCCTGCAGGAACTGCTGCCTCGGAGGGATGAAGGGCCGTGGACTTGCAGCGCCAGGCTGGTTGAAGTGGAGAATCCCCACAGGGCCTTGAGGCTGCATGTTGGGCCGAACCGGCCGCTCTCGGGGAAATACAGGCTGCTGGCCCTGCTGAGGAAACGCTGGCCCGGGCTGGGCAAACGGCATCGGATTTTGGGCAGGGACAGGATGTGCGCTGTTCAGAAGCGGAGGAGGTGGTGGTGGTGGCGGGCTTCGCTGCTCAAACAAGGGATGGCCAGGAAACCTTGGATCTGTGGGAATCAGAGAAGTGATTACCTGACAGCCTCCCTGGGACAAACAGAGTTTTTAATCTTAGAGCTCTATTTTCATTGGGAAAGTAAACTGAAATTGGTAGAACACAAAATGGTATGGGATGCTTTCATTCTGAAGAGCTACCCTCAAGGTTACATTTCTCTTGCTTCTGCCACTTGTGTATAAATGGAATTGATGCTTGAAAGACCAGCCACAACTGGTGCTCTGCTGAAATTAGCAATCTCTTTTAGAAATTCTCCTTTAATGAAATCAATGAAGGATTCCAGGGATTATAGTTTAAACAACACAAGAACTCATAAAAGGTTGATCCCATTTATGACCAGATACTTAGCAAGTTTCTACCTATTTTGTGTGTGTATATTGCCAGTAACACAAGCATTACCATGTATATCACATATATATACACACACACACACACATCTAGTATCTATTCTGTTTGCTGTGCTGTGTTGTTTCAGCTATCCTTAGCAGATTTCTTACAATGCACACATAGCCCCGGTTGTTTCAACAGTTAGTGGTAGAAAACAAAGCATATGCAGAGTACTAGTTATCTAAAATGCAATAAATCACAACAACTTTACTGCAACAAATCACCTCCATATTAACTTTACTTTGTATCAGATTGCTAGTAGTTACAGATGGAGACATACAATTAATGCAAAAAAAGTCAAAAGCCATCAGACCACTGGCATTTTTGGCATGTACTAGTCTGGCTGCACCAAACAGGAGCTTCTGTGGCTATGCACACACACTGCATAGCTATTACCAAAAAAAGTGAATATTTGTTAATCTTAATGGAAATTAATTTCTTACCTGCTAAGAAGAAAGGATCTCTTTCCTGAGGAGGTGGAGGAGGAAGTGGTGGTGGTGGCGGTGGTGGCCCTCTCCACTGGTCCTGGATTGGCAGCCTTGGAGCTTGGGAGAAGTTGGTAGGGACAGGTCCAGGCGTATGCTGCTGGAAGTCTGGAGGGCCCTGGTTAATGAGGCAGAATGAAGAATATAAAAATCCTGTCCAGGAATTTATGTACTGCCTGCTAATTATTTTTTTAAATTATTTTAAAAATATAATTGCTTTATGAGTTATCTCCTATCATCTGTACAGACTGGCAGCCCTTACTGAGTCATTCTTTCACAATGGAAGACACATTAAAGCCGAGCACTGTATCTTAAAATGAATTCACTATGTTTCAATAATCACTAGCACCACAGGAATGCCATTTCTTTGCAAGCTTATTGAAATCCATGCAATTATTGACCTTCTTTCCCATTAATCCAAAAAAAATCTGAATGTCTACGTTAGAAGACATTTCTGACATTTATCTTCTTAAACCATGCTACTCTTCACCATCAATTTAGTGCAAGTTAAGCTACAGAAGTGAAGCAGCTTTACTTAGAGAAAGGAGGGAAAGGCCAATTTATGGCATCCAGACAATTAAAGAAATCGTCTTTCAGAAAGAATTAACAGGAGAGCAGCTGGAAAGCTTTCTGTCTGCTCACCACTTAGCATCTGAAGCATTATATGAAACAGAGCAAAAATTATCTTTCTTCCAGTAAGTGTTTTTAAGATGTCAAGTGAACCTTTATATACTGCAGAAAGCAGCATGTTAATTCTAAAAGCAGAAGCCTTTTTTGCAGAAGACACACCTAACTGAGTAATTCACACCATTTTTTCCTTTTACATCAAGAGTTGACAAAACATGTTGGCAACCTCTGATAAGTAGAAGCTTTGCTTTACATAAATCATTCACAAGCATGTCCTTCTGTAGTAACTAATGAAAATAATCTATGAGCATCCTTGTTTTCCTCTTTATGCAGATTCTGAAAGAAGTTGTGTCTACATTTGATGCTCATCTTAAAGCTTGCAATTGCTGAAGACAAGCTTTTCGAAACAGATTTCAGACCAAACACACTCTGCTACACTGAAATGTAGTTATCAGCAAAGGGCCAAGCAAATAAGTTGCAGTGTTTATCATTTATCTGTTGAGCTGCCCTCACCACCAATAGTAGGTGCAGTCTAACACTATCCTATTTGTCCTGCAAAAATACTACAGAAAAAAATTTCTCACATAACAAAACGGGTATTTGTCCTGGAAACTTAAGTCTGCTCAGCACCAAGTACCACAAGACAAAGAAGCTTTCCATCCTTCTACCAGCACAACTGGCAATGGCAAGACCTAACAAGACGATGACAGGCACTGAGAATCAGAGACACTATTATTATGTCATTATACAGCCATCAACTGTAAATACTTTATCATTCCTAGAGATTAAAGGTTCTATATCCCATTGCCAGTGCTCCTAGCCAGCCAGTCTCCTGTGAGTATTTCATTTAGTGGAAAGACATTATATTACACTCAAGCATGACAGTCCTCCTAACATACGTACTGTTTGTAGGAAGAAATGCTAGGCTTCTGCAAGTGAACAGTTACCAACACAAAATACTCTCACCACCTCAGAGGAGACTAACACCTTTGAATTTCACATGATGTCTGCAGAAAACAGCAGCTGGAAGAAGAGGAAGCTATTTGGGATGGAGAAAGTGACATTTATTTTCCCATCAAAATCTGTTCAGGTTTAGTTGAACGAAGCTGTTCAACTGCATTGCCCTTCCTTCACGTTAAACTCAGCAGTGCTGGCTGCCTGCCAAAACAGCAACTGAACACAAACCTTGAGGATCCTGACCCTTCACTCCCAAAACACCTCTAGCATCACCACATGTAGGAGCTGCCAGAGGTACTTTCAATATAAGGTTAAATGCATCCCTCATCCTGTAAGCTTTGATGACAAAAGCCTATTTCTCAAAGCATTGCTCTTAAATCCATCCTGGGGAATACAGAGCACTTCCACGAGCTACAAAGCCCCAAGGGAGGCACCAGATAAACCAACTGGTCTATAGCTATTTAGTTATTATTTTATCAGTGCATAATACATAAGGTCACTGCAACAGAGGCAAGGGAGAAATCAGTTCACCAGGGCACTTTCACACAAGATGTTTTTTATCTTGCATCTTACTTAAAGCATGTAGTCATGTGAGCACAGTGTGGGAGAGAAAGTGGTCTCAATAATCTGCTTTTTTCCCTATTTTCAGAGGACTTGACTTGGAAGCTTCAAAATTCTCTCTGTATTTTTCTCTAGACACAATATATGCTTATGTATGACCTATTTATAAAACAAACAGCAAAAGCCCAAATTATGTGGAAACTTACCAAGACCTGGGCTAATAAAGCCTAAGTATCACATAATTGCTAACCAAGCTGAAGAACTGGCAGCAGCAGTATGGCCTGGCTTGCTTCCAAGCACCAAATGGCACTGCAGCAGCCAGTCTCCTCTACCTGCTTCTTCCAAACTAGATGTATTCTGCTGAGGTTGAAGTAACAGATCTTTATCTCCCCTTGCTCTCAAACTTCCATTTTAATGCTAGTTTATGAATACAGGCTCTAGCTCCAAAATAAACATTTCTGCTTCTATGACCAAATTTGTAACCCAGTCTCAAGCATCTTCCCCAATAGCAGTTCTTTGTCCAAAGAGCCCTTCTGTTCTTGCCTGCCCTTCAGATATATTCTCTCATTCCCAACACATTTTCCACTCTGCCCACTGGCTCTTAATCCCAGTGCAAATTGAGCTTCCCAGCTGACTTCCAGCATAAGCAATTTTAAGCCTTTATGAAATAAGCTTTATTTAAGTTTTAAAACTATTAAAAAGTTATGCTAGATTTTACGGAAGATCACATTTACCAAAACCCCACAAAACTATAGTTTCTTAAAACAAACAACACCACCACCACCAAAAAACCCCGAAGCCAATAACCTGCAAGATATCCTACTGTTAAAAATATAAGCAATGCTTATTTCAAGCTCCTTTCAGTACCAAAAGTGTCCATCTGTCTTAAATTTAAGATCCAAATACTTACTGTCCTCTAAATACTTTCACTGATTTTATGATAGACAGTTCTCCAACTGTTATCCTAAAACCAGTAGCCACAAAACTCCACAAATGCCCAAAAAGATGTATCAAGAAAATAGATTTTCCTTCTTTAGTTTTATCTCTAATCTTATAGGTTTTGCTCTACTTTTATTATTATTTATATTTTATTTTGCTCTAGTTTTATTTATCTAGTGGTGTATTTCATACAATTACATCCTACAACATAAACTGTGTCTAACTCTGAAATGGCTCAACAAAATCATAGTGAGAAAGACAGATTTGAAGCTTGGCCTCTCCTTTTTTCTATGCCTCATGGTTCAGAATTCTGGATTTTTTCTGCTTACTTTCAAAGTAAGATTCCAGTTAAACTCTGAGGCTGTGAAGTTTTTATAGATAACAACTATTTTTCCTCTTCTAAAGCCAACACTCTTCTCCATTTTGTGTTTAAAGTAAGATGAAGATCCTTTATATATCCTGCAATGAACCAGAGTTTTCCCTCACTGACAGGATTTATTAGCGTTGAATCAATGACCTTCCCTGCCAGAGCACTCAACTCACAGTGGAACAGAGGCTTTTTGAAACCTTAAAGTTTCAAAACTGGCAAAACTATAGAAATATGGCTGATACAAATCATACCACAGTAAAGCTACACACTACAGGCAACTGAGTATCGCTAAGAAATATCTACTTGTGTGACGGCCGAACAGATTTTAACTTTATGTATACAACATTTTGAAGACCCACTAAAATATGGCTGATCACATTTCTTGGCTGATAACCAAAGGCCCATCATGCAAAATTAATTGCAAAGACACTTGTTATTTGCAGAAAAATGAATTACCAATATTTGCTTCTAAAAAAAACATAAATTAATCTGACGCTCTTCCAACATCCATGAAGAAGGCTGACCTCCACTTTTTTCCTAAACTAGCTTTGCCTCTAATATCTCCATGATGAATACTTTAAGCCATGAGATGCTTGGCTATTATGAAATGCTTTCCATTTTTATTACTTTTATTACTTATGCTTGGTTAGCAATAGGAATACACCAATATTACAACTTCAGCTTTTACTTCTGCCAAAGTCTATTTGTCCTAAAAATAGTAAAAAGTAACATAACAGTTCTCCATTAGTTAAAGGTTTTGAGGGTGGTGGGTGGTTATTTATTTTTATTTGTTCAACAGTAGCTAAATTTGAGGAGTGGATTATTTTACCATTAATTTAAAACTCTAACCTCAGCAAGTATTTGCTGCTAGCAAACCCCAGGTGCCCTCTGGTATTTTGTAGAAAAGACCATGCAGAGCTATTTAACTTCAAAAATTAATGAAGAGCAGGTGCAAAATCCAGTTTTCATAATGGTCTATTTTGATAAAATGAGCATACTGTAACATAGATGCATAATAAATCTTTGTATGTACAGTAGTTACTTCCATTTTTCATGGCTTTTCTATCCAGACAGCTTCAAATTTCAACCAAGTATTCAGTACACACAACAGCTAAGACTCCCTACAAAAAATAATTTATTACTTCATCATTACTATACCTCTTAAGATGCCTCCCTACTTGATAAATCAAAATCAGCCTTCAAAATACCTATTTTCCTAGCTAACATATTTCAACTCAACAAAGAGAACTGCAAACTGTATGATCAGCCAAGGCTCTAAGTTTCTGCTTGTCAGTCCAACATTAGGGCGGACTCTGACGCTGGTGGAAAAGACAGAAGATTTATGTGCCTTCCCAGCCAGACTCTCCAAAGCTGGATCATATTCACACCAATAACCATTCCAAAGACTCCAAAGACTCCCCAAATGTCTGTATGGGGAAGTCCCAGCAGAGTGTACATAGCAATTTTTTGGAGAGGTCTTCTCCTTTTAGTATCATTATTATTAATTAAGCATCATTAATAGCGATTAATTAGTATCATTATCAGATTGATTATATAGTAGAAATGCACCAAATTGCAAGGAAAGATTCCTAAAACAGAGCTTTTTGCTAGATTTGAGGTTAGTTTCATACATGCAGCACAGAATCAGGAAACAAGACCTGAAGCAGATGTACCCACCACATCAGTCTGGCCTGGGAGTCTTTCACCAAATGACATGTACACCTTCACAAAATGACAGCCACTTCAGCGCTGTAGTTCTGTCTAAACCACTACCTGCAGGCCTGGCATTAAGTGTTTTAAATATCTGACAGAGAAATTGTGATTTTTGGAAAGATGGAGAGCACTGGAATGGTCTTCTCAGAAAAGCTTTGGGGGCTGCAGGGGCACACAGCTCTGACTATTCTTCCTTTTTCTCCTGTGAAAACCAAAACACGTCAGTGCCTGAACACTGAAAACAAGGTCAAGATTTTTCTTAAGCTACCAAAGAGAAAGCAAGTTTTGATCTGCACTTTTTCCTGCTTTTAAGGAATGTGTTCAATCATTTAATTCATCCTTGTGTGACTATACTTGGAAAATTCTTATGCCTTTTTTTGAGAACATGGACTACAGCACAGAGGGAAACTACTTTAGAAATGGGATTCTGTGTGGGTGTCCAAAGAGATGTTTTAGAAATACATAAATGGAGGGGATAACCACAGACAGAAGTGCTACTGACAGGTATTTCATTGTCTTAAATCTGTAACTTTGTGAAGTTTACTCTGACTACAAATAAAAAAAGCCTTCTCCCTATGCACTGTAATTTACAGCACCTCAGAGACTGGTATTTTTATACAATTCTGCACGCCTGCAGGTTGTACAATTTCCCCTTTTGCTAACTTCCATTACTCAACATAGCTAAGGCATAACTTACACCTTATCAATCACTTTTTGGGGGAAAAAATGCAGTGCAAACTTGTGTCTACAATTCATTAGAGTTGTGAATAGCTCATTGAACATGACTTTCACACACTCAGGCAATCCCACCTTCTGAAAGAACAGGAGATAAGGTTACTTTAATCCTTTCAAAGAACTGCACTATTTTGCCTTCCTTTTATCCCCTTAAATATCCTTCCTAGTTAAGAAATTAACATTCTCTCTCATACAATTCTTAACACAAATTGTACTTTTACTTTTCTGCATCTCTTGTTAATTACATGATGTTATCTCCAATAATCTATTCATGAAGCACAGATAACTTTGGTTACCAATAAAAGGGAAAACTTAGCATAAATTGCTTAGCACAAAGTTAATCTTATAAAGCAAGGAATAAAGAGGATCTAACAGCTATTATATGACTTATCAGCTTCTCTAAAAGGGTCACTCCACTTTTTTTTTCTTGAGACTAATTAAATACCTTAACAATGTCATTGAAACTTCATGAATCTTTCAATAAAATACAACCTACCTCTACAACATGTTTTCATTTATTAATCTCACTTAAAATGCAAAGAGCTAGGAGAATCCCATTGACAGTTAAGCGGGGCCACTCAGTTAATTCTTCTTATACGGTTTAAATGCAAAGAATAACGACCACTATAACCTATGACAATTAAAACTATAGCCATCTGTCACAAGATGTTAATCCTCTTATTTCAGCAGCTACTTGAATGTTTGAAAAGCTTTCCTAAAATGCCCTACCTTCCGGTGCAAGCAACTGATATTTCATCCTCTTGCGTAGGAAGCCCTGCTTCAAATATGTTGGATATGGTTCAAAAATTTTCAAGCAGAAATGCACATATCCTGCAAACCACAGCTCTTCACAGTCAAGTTTCACAGCGCTCTCATTTACTGTGCACACCACACAGAAAGGTCATGATTCACTGAAATTCTCTAATGAAACTTATTTTGCTATTTCCTTAAATACAGTCTAAATGACATCGTAGTGCCCCTGTGATGTCTGTGACAATCATGTAAATCCATCAAGGTGAACTAAAACCTAGCAAGTGCCATGATTCTCCCAGCGGATCTAGTATTGTAAGAGGGCCTTATATAAAAATTCATGTCTTCAATACATTTCAATCAAGGACAAAATTAAAACTTCAGAGCGATCATAGAACTCAAGATGACTGTATGCTACCCATGTGTAAGTCTTTTCAAAGCTTCTGGAATTTATTTTCTAAGGGGCAAATGCAAGGAGATAGCAAGTGCTGGTTCAGGCATCTGAACTGTGCTGATCCTACTGTCACAGACAGATTGAGAGAGAGAATGGGTGGGTATTTTCCTCAACTGAGCTACAAGGCATTTTTAATCTTAAAATGTACCGTACAACCTTACAGTTACAGCTTTATAGATGACAAATGTCACCCTTGCTGCTAACCTGGACTTTCATCTGTATTAGAAAAAAAATCACATTTCAGAGCTGACTATTTAGTTGTTAATTACCTGGTTCCTGTTTTTTAATTCTGTAAGGAAATCTCATTTTTAAGATGTTTCACACATCTCTGACCTTGCAAGCATGTTGATACTACAGCTTTACATACCCAGAGCTCCCAATGTGCCTGCAGGTATCACTCGCATGTTGTCTATAAGGGTCCGAACATTTTTTCCTTCTTCAGGTACCCTACAATTAATCCATAATATTCCTCTAAATCATGTAATTTCACTGCAAACAGGAGTACTCCTTACTGAAGTTTTTTTCCTTTTCACATTCTAATGAATTAGCAAGAACTGAAGATGGAGACCGCAAATAAATATCAGGTTATAGATTTGGGTTTTTTCAATTGTGATAATAAATGTATCGAATTATCTTTTAAAAGAACTTTTTCTCAGCTCAGTGAAGATACCTTTAGAGAACTATAATATCATCTAGGACACTGTAATATCACAATAAAAGCACTTCAGTTCTCTGTTCAGTGTTTAAGCACTACTCTTCATTGTAGTAAGAAGTCAATTGTGTATTTTAATTGGATTTATGAGTCTTTTGCAAAGTATCTCTAACAGTGCCTAATTAACAGCTATACAGCTATATGCTCAATACTTTTTCCTCTTTGCCTTGAGAAAAAAATGAAGCTCTGTTTACATGGCTTAAAAACCTTCAGACTTCATTCATATAAACACCAACGTTCACACCTATATACAAACACACACATCTCTAAATAAAACCTTTCACTGGCAGGGTGACTGAGCACTGGCACGAGTTGCCCAGTGTGTGGAGTCTCCAACCTTGAGAGAAATTCAAAAGCTATTTAGACATGGTCCTGGGCAACTAGCTCTAGGTAGCCCTGCTTGAGCAAGAGGGTGGACTAGACAATCTTCAGAGGCTTCTGCCAATCTCAACCACTACATCATTGTGTATTTGGGAGGTACTAAAGGAGAGACTGTAAAAAAATCTAGCATCAATAACTTAGTGGAAAAACAAATTCTACAATTCTGGTTTCCTCAGTAGTGCTAAATAGCAATCATTTAACGAAAGTAAATGATAATCACTAAGAAATATAAATGCACAAGTATTTGGTCTGATTTTAATATCTGCAGAGCATGTGCACACTGGAGCTAGCATGACGAGTTAAAGGATTACTGCATTTAGAAACCATCTATTTCTCTCTTATTTAATAGCTGTTACCATCGTGTTTAGCTGCTGCTGCTCCTCCTGCAGATGGGAATTCATTGATATGATTAAATTTGATGGTATGATAATGTATGGTAATCGTGATTAATCAGAAGCCCACTAGCAAATGGAGGATGTTGGGTATTATGTCACCTGCATTTTAAACCGCATTCCCTCTATGCCAGCCTGACAATATTTGACAGCTGGAGGGATCTCATGCTGCATCTGCTTGCTACTACTTATAGATCTGGTAAGAGAAAGTGCCCATCATTCCTTCACTATCTTAAGTACTGTAATTATAGGGCTTTGCAGTCAAGTTGTGAAAACAGTAACTGTTAAAAGCGAAAGCTTTTTGCTAGCTGCTGAACAAGCTCTGCCTCACATCTGCAAGGACTATAATCTGAAAGAAATGTAATTTGATGCAGCAGTCTCATTCAAACATGATTTGCATGAAATGCTGTATAAAGCACTATCCAAGAAATGTCAATCAACACCACCTGATACCATGTATCCTGTTAAATGAAAACAAAATGCTTTCTGCACTACCTGTGATCTGCCCCTGCTACACAGTAATAGAATGAAAATTTCATTTACTGTTACTCATTATAGTAAAGCCACAGCTAAAGCAGAATAATTGTGAGGAAGTAGGAGGATCATTTTCACAAGCGGCTTTCTGGTAACAGTTTGTCTCCTACACACACATTGTTGAAAACATGTACTAGTTACTACATACTGTTACTTACTAAATAGCCATTCTAAATGATTGACTGTACTCAAGATGCAGGATGGTTCACATTGTCCTTACTGTGAATATTGCAGTATGACAGCCACAACCTTACTAACAGTTGCTAAAACCCTTATTCATGCCATAACTCACAACTGAGTTTGAACTGATGGAAAACAAAAAATTAATTACTCCCTATTGGCAATTCCCACAACAAAAAGTAAACACTAATGCAAGGAGTTTTGTTTTCAAAAGCACTGCAAAATTCTGCTTCTACATACTGCAAGAAGTGTTTCCAAAAAGGCACAGTCACAGACCCAGGCACACTGTAATATTCACTTAATGATCCCAAATTTGCTAAAATGGTGTTGCAGGCTGATCCAAGTCAGCTAAAGGATCACTCTGGGGAAAAAGCAATGAACTGTATTCCAGGATACCTTTTATTAGTAATTTATATAGCACCAATATATTGCCTGTTTCAAGCAAATGGGAATGAAGAATAGCAACCTGTTTTAGGCCATGACTGGGGACCTGTTTAGAAAACTCTCTCAGATTAAACCCTAAAGATGTGTTTAAAAACAGTGTCTGAATTACTATCAATTGAAAATCAAATTTTCAGATATGGTGAGAAAAAGCCCAAATCAATACTATCAGCTGCCTTTCACAGCACCCATTCATGACAACACCTGATGCTGAACAAGAATATGAAGAAAGCTTACTAAGGTTCTTGCTGTTTAAGGCAAAACAAAACAAAACAAAAACCAAAACAAACAAACAAAACCCCCCTACCAACCACCACCAACAACAAAAAAACCACAAAAAAACACACACACAAAAAACCTCCCACAACAAATTTAAAAAGCAAGAATTCTTTAAGATAAAGGTGGTTTTGAAAAGAAACTGTAAAGTTCCAAAAGCAAATCATGCTGAAACCTCCTGGGAAATGAAAAGACAAGTGATGTGGAATATTCACAGGGGCCTGAGGACAAGTTGCTCTATTATAAAGTCTTATTTCTATACTGAAAGCCACATAATTTATGTTATACAATTCAATTTTTTCATGCTTAAATTCAACATTTATCTAAACAGCACAGTGCACTAAGGTGTCCTCTCAAGACAGAAAAGATTTGTGCATTAAAAAATGTCAAGGCCTTCCCAGCACAAATTTCTCAGGCAGACACTAGTGCTACTCCAATCTTGTGCTTCATGTCACTTCATTCCCAACTTCAGCACTTAAATTCAAGTTGATCGAAGTTAGTAAAACATGTCTATGAGATGGACAATGGACCACCTCCCACCACACCCAGGGTGTCAGATTAAAAACAGATAAAATCAGAATTTATCCCCATTTCCTGAAGATTCTCTTGGTGAAAGGCTAACACACATTAACAGGCTCCACTCTTTCTGAGGCAGTCTCAGAGAAGGACAGATGTAAGTGGAACAGCCTCAGATTCGAGGAGTCGATTTCTTCTGCCTAAAGCAGTGTGATGCAAGTTCTCCTTAACTTCCTCCTCACTCCCAGTGCTCCACTCCAGCCCCAACTTTGGATACTATGGATACCTCACAATTTCTGGCTGAATAAAGTTGATAGTGAAAACATCTTCCCTTTGCCACACTATCTGAAAGTGGCCACAACACTTGTTCCACTTACCCATGTCTTTAAAAAAACTGCACACATCACATACAAGTATAGCTTCAGTGTTCATGAAGTAAAATAAATGATGCTTGAAGCAAAATGTCTATACATTTTTCTTCAGGCAGACAAACATCATAGTATTTCAGACACAGAATGTGCATGTGGACTCACATAAGGGATGAAAAGATCAGGACCATTAACTTAGTTCCTAATTCACTATCAAGCAATAATCTGGCCAGTCAGCAGCAGTCTACACAACGCACCTCTTCCATTTTCTATTTAATTTCTTCTTTCCTTGTATTAGACCCCATCCTTCTACAGACAACACAGGAGTTGAAAGAGAAATTAGCCCAGAAAAACATTAGGGGACAAAAATCAGAATGCCTCCTATGTGACAAGAGAAAACACAGGCTCTGTATTTGCACTGGGGCATCTGCAAGAATTAAATCATTTGGTCAGGAAACATGAAAATTTCAGAAGACTCAAAGAGCTAGTGTATGAATAAAGTTTTCTGCCGCCTTCATTTAAATGGATCGGTCTCCAAAGTAGACAGACTGTTATTTGTGAAATGCTAAATGTAGGACAAACAGAAACTCAGAAAAAGGCACCTTAACCACTTTAAAGCAAAAGCAGGTGATAAAGCAACATCTTCAGAAGGACTCTACCAAAGAGGGTAGCCTAATCTGTTCTTCAAACAATTTAAGGAAAACATGGGATTGGCACTCGTGTAATTCCAGGTTAATTCAAATACCTGGAAAAATACTGGCATCTACTGTGCTTGAAGACTGAGTTACTATCAGCTACAGTCACTTGAAGAATACTGTGCAACTGAGACAAACAGAAGCCTTTCTTTCAAGTCCCAGTTACCACAAGTTCACCACATCTCTCAGCTGTAGCATGCCTCAGATCCACCACTTCAGTCCTCATCAGTTGAATACAGGTCACAAATATCATTCATATGGTCACCCTGAATGCTCACAGGATAAGTGACCAACAACTTCCTTGCTTGATTCAGTATTATTGCAGATGTTAAGACATGTCTCAGTGGGGAACACAGATACATTCCCTTATGCCCTTTCTAGTACATCCTCCCTCAAATATTTTAGGAATTAACCTTTAGGAAAGAAATAATTAAACACTGAGCAATTTTAAAGTTTAGATTTGAAGTTAGATGAATTTAATCAGTCCCAAGTTCACACAGGTTCAATTCAGATCAACATTACCCTGACTTAGTACTACATTATTTCTTATAATTCAGAAATCGCATCAATTGCTAACATGCTCATTACAACTTTGTTCAACTCTTCATTACATCCTTCTGCAGAAGGTTGTAAGAATTAACTGCTACATGGTTACAAGTCACTTCATTAGCCCTAAATTAATAAAACCTGGTTTCCAGTGGATTTATGACTTGCAAATGATTAGCTCTGATTGAAGCTCTTCCCATCTTCAGAGTACACACAGGCTCTCTGTACTCACAAGTTGCTGTTCTAGGTAAGGTAGAAACTCAGAGGCTATTTTTCCTTGAGTATGGCACTTGCAAAACTTTCATTACCCTTAATGTTTCCACCTCTGCTACATCCAATCAAAATAAACCATCAAAGTTATAGGGAAAAAGAAGCTACAAATATTTAATTCTAAACCTACAGATTTTTAGAAACAAAACAGTAAGAAAAATCAGTTGACTACTACCCTTTGATTAGGCAATCCTAAAAACAAGAGCAAATTCACCTTATTACATATCCAGATATTCTTTCTACCATGGGGAATCAACTCTAGTCTGGAACACATCTTTGATCTTTTTCAAATGGCGTGTCAAAGACGTCTAACCACTGCTACATTGCTGTAAGTCAACAGATATACATAAACAAGTGAATTATAATAGCACTATGGCATCTGACAGGTAATAGAGCAAAAAAAGGTAGTTCTGCAAGATGAAACGTTAGTCAAAGTAAATTTGTCTTCAACTCAAGAGCTAACACACTACATTTAATAAAACAAACATGAGGTATGTACACAGTGACACTTAATTCCTAATCCTAATATGACTGATAACCTGTGCAAAATTTATAAAGTACTTTATAAGGGAAGTCCATGCTATACCCCTTTTATAACTCACTGAGTCATGGAGAGATCAAGTAACTTTCTCAGGGACATATAGCAAAATACTAGCTGAAGTAGAAAAAAACACACTACTGGATCCTCTTAGTTAGGGTAGCCCTCCTCCTCTTTCTATAAAAAGAATTCCACTCTTTGCTAGTGCATTGCTTACATAAAAAGGCAGCAAGCCGGCAAGTACTGTGTACTTTCCTCCAGGCACAGAGAGCAAATGTCCTACCAAAAATGTTTCACCTATTTTATTCACTTTTTATAAAATGCTGCATACAGTTATTAGCTGGGTTTACACTCCTTCTCAACTTGCAAAACCAAAAGTGTACAGAATTAAAATCTCATTTCACAGTCAATTTAAAAAAAAACCCCGTAATTGCCAATTTTTCCACACTGATGTAAACACACTTCAAAGATGGCAATTACAACGCCTCTACAGTTATTCCTTACCCTCCAGTTTCTTTTCCATCCCAAGTTACATTTATGGGTAAAACAACTTCATGTCAAAGAAAGCAGGTGCAAGATACTTGTTTCCATACAAACCAATCAGAATTACTCTTAAAAATGTTTGTGAGGGCTCCACGCAATACTAAGGATTGCTGAAAAACTCGGCAATGTTTTTACGCAGAAAAATACCTCCACTTAAAGGAGTTGATGCTGAAGATTAGATAACATGAATTTAGTTAATGAAACTACTGTGGGTTCCTGCTTCACATTTTCCTGTTTCACAGAAGAAATACAGCAATTTTGAACCTCAGTTACTGTACGAAATCTGGGTATCGATTCCTCAGCTCCACGTCCCACACGGAAAACATCTTGCGTCAAACACAACCAGGTACGCACGCAGCAATCAAAAGTCTCAGCAGGTTTCTGAAATCTGCTTCTTTCAAATACATCTAATCTCTATGCACGCAATTTACCGTGTGATACCACACAGATGTTCACAAAAATCCACTTTCCTCCTTCAAGGCTGCACACATTAATTAGCAGGGGACTATTTTTGTGTGCCTTACGTATTTGTGAAACACAAAATACGGGTCTTGAGTTGAAAATATTTAATGCAGCGGCGCATACGTTTCTTTCTTTTGCTTACTTTGATACTCTGCAAACCACTTGAACTAAAAATTTAAGACAGCAAATGGTGCAATGATGAGAGAAGGTCTAGAAACGTGCTCTCTCTCCATTCAATGAATGAATTTTTAAAAAAAAAATTAATTAAAAATCAAGTGAATTAGCATAGTGAAGCAGCTAAGTGTCCTATTTGTTTTAGAAGTTAGAAACAAGAGAAAGCAAGGTCATGCAATGGCATTCCCATTTTTTAGACAACAAAACCCACAACATAAGGGCATTTAAATGCCTGAGGCAATGATAAAAATGACTGCTGAATTTCACAATAAATATATACTACTGCTTTTTAAGCTTAGGGATTATTCAAAATAGCCTTTTACTATATCAAATAAAATAAGGATTCTATTTATACAGAAAGTCAAGTAATAAAATGAAGCCCATATTCCTTAAGACAAGATGCATTCATGCCTCTCCCACTGGAGAGACTGTTTCAACAATTTTACAGTTAAACAGAATTAATTCTACTCTCAAAAATCCATTGACCTTAAGCTTTTAACAAACATTTTCAACTGCAGAGTGTATTGTCAATATTTACAAATCCTTAAAATTATATTTCACTAGAACAGCTTTTATTTGCTATATTAATATTTCCTTGCAAATGTATGCTTATCCATATCAGAGAAGAAGAAACAGCTGCTACTCACAGGAAATCTCTGGGGTCCTACAGCAGGTCTTGGCTGGGCTGGAACTGGCAGCAAGGGCACTGAAACAAGAAGCACCTTTTAACACCATTTGTTTTACCTAACAGTTGTTGCTGTTCTTTCCAAAAGCAGTTGCAGTGAGAAGCCATGATTAAAATCTGTGTTTACCCTCACATGCCACAGTTCCTACAATTAACTTTAAGCAATCATTCCCTCCCCTGCAAAGTGCAACAGGGCAAATGGGATTCTCCTATTTAATTTACATAATTTAATTCTGCATTTTCCAGAATTAAAGTGCTCCTTGTTGGAGAAAGGAAAACTAGAATACTTACTCAGCCAAAGACATCTCTTAGACAAAGCTGACAGAGTCTCTAACAGTGATTTTATGTTTCAAATAGAAGAATACATGATTAATCTGCCTTCACAGCTTCACACCCCTCAAGACTTCCTAGGTCTCTCCCACTCTCACCACTAACTTCCCATGACAAGCATGAGCATGAGACTATCTGGTACAAACCACAGCTCATAGGAGGGTAAAATGAGCCAGTGGAAATTAACAGTAAGCAAAAACTAGTTAATGGCCTTGCCACCATAGTGGTATATGCAACTGATCACAGCTTGTGCTATCACAGAACTGCTGATTCTCAGATGAAAGACTACTATTTAATAAAGAGACACCAAGAATAATTAGAGGATCTTTTCCAGAAAGATAGCCTCCAAAAATAGTATTTCAGGGAGATTAGCTTGGATGACTTATCCATACAACTGTATTTCAAAAGACCAGTCACAAGAAAGTATTACCCAAGATACTCAGTATTATGGCATAATGCACAAAGCACCTATAGCTGGATCACCCCTGGGGACAGACTCTATGTTTCAATCCCCAGTACAAAGTATAGTGACAGCTTTTCCATTTTTCAGTATACTTTTTATTTCCTTTGCAAGTTGTCTAAGTGGTTAAAAGTACAAATGCTTCAATGTTAAATAAAAGGCTTAGAGAAATAGCACTGAGTGGGTTTCAAATAGCACTGAATGTGTTTGCTCATTCACTAAAAAATTTCAGCAAGGTTATTTTTCTTCAGTTTGGTTTTAGCACTCTTGAAAATGATAGGAAAACATTTTTCACAGCATCAAACATTAACTGTGTAGACAAGTACTGTATTACACTTAGGGTGCCTTAGAAATTACTTTTTCCATGGTAACTGAGGCAGAAGAATTAATGCATTATTGGTTATTTTTAGTTCATATCCATGTCTGGCTTCTATCCACTTTTGTTAAGTACTTGTGCTTTACTAGTTCAGGGACTGATGAGGTAAACTAACTGCACCAGTCTTTCAGCACTGAAGGACCACATGCAAACTTCCTATCAGGTTACAGGAGAAAATTAAATAGTCTCATCTTGGCTTCTAATGAACATCTGTCAATATCAAACAGCCACAGCCACCTGGAAAAAAATGACAGGGTGCTCTTGACAAGCCTAGGACTAAAATAGCTCAGGCATTACAGGTCAGAGAGGCACAGAAAAATTGCACAAGGTGGGAAGTGTAGAGAAATGTCAACTGAACAGGGCACTTGTGCCTATTTCAGTATCCTGCCTCTGGCAGTAGCATATAAGATATATATTTATTTTAAGCAAATGAATTTAATACTGATAGAAAGATGGTGGGTCAAACTCTGTGCCCTTTCAATCCTTGGACCCTTGCTGAAGCAGCAAAGAAGTCTCAAAAAAGCATTTTCCTGATGTCAAATATTCCAGAAGTTTAAACAGTATGTTTCAAAAACAATACAGCTACATTGTTAGGCAGTTTTAAGAAGATCAAATTGTTTGTGGCTGTAAATTCCAATGCTATACCTGAAAAGATGCAAAAGCAATTCCTGTGTTGATTATTTAGGAGAATTATAATGAATTTTTTCCCAAGACAGCCAACGGTTTTTAACAGGTAAATGGCATACTGATCTACCAAGCAGCCACAAACTGCTCATTAGCTTATGTCAGTTTTGGCAGCCCCACAGCATCCTTGCAGGACATCATCAAGAACATGAAGTCAATCTGTCTTTCATACCTCCTGATACCCTGAAATAAATGATGCTGCATGGGAAATATCCAGCCAGTGACCAGTCTGCCTTTGCGGATCTCAAGTAGATGGACTAAACTGAGGAGAACTTTTTAAGGAAGTTTAGAACAGCTCTCCCTATGCTGGAATCTCTATCATTTGCCTGCAGTGACTGCTTAAAAATTCATCTTAATATGCAAATGCCACTGAAGATTTTAGAATTATGCTCATCTCCCTGAAGACTACTAATTTCTTACACATTTTCATTAGGTGTGCAAATGCATACTTTCATCTAACATAATTGTACTGCTGCAAACTAGAAGACTGAGATGTCCACTACTCTCAGTCACTGTAGAAGTCACACCTTCCCGTACATGCTCTTTAATCAAGAAGATTAAAATTCTACAGATTGCATTGAAGTGGAAGCTGCACAGCTGTTAGCAAAAATATTTATTCATCTTGTCAAGGATTTCTTCAATATAATGGATAGCACAGAGCCATTTCATATGAACAAACTGCCATCAACAAAGATCTAATCTTCCTCACTGAGATATAGTTCTTACACTGTTCAAAAATAGATCACTCACTCTCCAGGGCTGCACATTCTGACAGGATGCCCTGTCACAGGTGTAGTGGTAAGGCTGAAGCAAGCCTGAAGCCATGTAACATGAAAGAAACCTCAGATAAAAGAAAGATACATACACTGGTATACTTTTGACATTAGGCAAAAGCAAAAATCCTCAGTAGCCACTGCTGGCATAGGGAAGACACTTGTTAACCTAGAGACAGAGGACTTCTTGGCTATTGACAGAGGATTTCTATTCTATTCTAGTCTACTTCTTGACTGTTTCACAAGGACAGGGAAGAAGCATCTGGAATAGTCTAAGACCAGTTTTTGTCATTCATAAAACAAATGTGTTGCTTCAGAAGTGTTAGGAAAAGGCACAGAAGGCATAAATCCAAGACTAAAGGACCTTTCAGACTGTTTCCAGATAACCTGCCCAGATGCATAATTTGGTGTGAAGCACCGATATTACTAGACAGGAGAAATCAAAACAATCTGTACATCACAGCTACTATGAAGCCACCTGTGAGAGGCCAAAAGCATCTCAATCAGCTCACAACACCCTACACCCAAATTCATACTTTTCATTGGTCAAATAAATGAAGCAAAGACAGCACTAGCTTGGAGTCCTGCTGATTTGAAGGGAAGGTGGGGAAATACAGAAAACCTAATGGTAAAGACTTGTATTTCTTTAGTTTATCTAGTCCAAACAGAATCACAAATCACAGATATGTACTACCTTTCTTTTTATCTTCTTAGGGAAGAAATACTTCCTAAATAAGCAACAATGTTAATGGCTCTGCTGAGAGCTGCCCATAGAAGAGTAGCCCAAAGAGTGCTTGCATTAAGGTATGGACAACAAAAACAAAAAATTAAGTGTAGGTTGCAAATCAGTCACAAATGTGGCACTGAAAGAACTGAGGGCATGTATCTTGTCAAATAAGGATAGCAGCTGGTACTTTTCACATAGCAATTACAGTGCAAGGAGTGCCTCATCATACTCTCACTGAAATAGGTGGGTGGTCATTCTGTGAATGCTTGGCTGAAGCTGGAATGATGTAGGAAATAAGCTGCAGTGCCTACCTAATTTTGAAAATTGACATTTGCTACACTTAAAAAGCACATTCTCTTTTCAGTTTTCGTTTGTAATGCTCTTTGCAGGCTTCACAGTAGAGTAACAAAAATGCTAAAGAATTTGAAATGGCTTCACTATTTCAGCTGGTCACAGTCCCACAATATTACGTCTTACTTTAGGCAAAACATTTGATTCAAGCTTGGGGGAGGAAATCAGCCTGAAGGATATTTCCATGACAAGATCAACAAACAAGTTGCTGTATCTCTGGCAAAGAATAAGATGAGCCATGCTCACATGACTGGGAAGGTGTTCAGAAAGCTCACCTTGTACAGGTGTCACTACCGTCCCCTTAAAATGTGGATTTATGTGTATGTTCTTCGGTTGCTGAGGTGTCACTGGAGGTGGAGTCATCATTATTCTAGGTGTTTCAATCTGAGGGGGCATATGTAGCCCTGGAGGAGGAGAAGAATGATGCTGATGCTGCAAAGGAAGCAGAGATTGTAACTGTTGCTGCTGCTGCTGCTGTTGTTGCTGCTGCTGCTGTTGCTGCTGCTGCTGCTGTTGTTGTTGTTGCTGCTGCTGCTGCTGCTGTTGGTGCTGCTGGAACAGACTCCTAACAGGTTGCTGGTGTGTTGGAATTAACCTCTGTGAATGAGTCTAAAGTCAGACAAAAGAATAAAGTCAAATAGGCTTTAAAATTAAAGCATCCTAACAAAAACTAGCACAACACCAAGGCACTTATGGAGAACAATTAAAACCACCAAATATGAACAAAAATCTTTTTCCTCATATTACCAATCGGAGCTGTTAAAAACCATCAGCACAAGAAAGCAAAGAAACAGCTGAAGAACATTCATGTGAAGAAGAGAATGGTGAAGAACAAGCACACAGAGAATACAGACATTAATTCACTTATTTTTAACACTGAAACTTGTCTAGTTTCATGCCACTGGAAACTGTTATCAGCTGCAGTAAGATATAATGTGATGGTCACTAATAATCCGAGTTCCAGTATCACAGCAAATCAACTTTTGTTTGACATATAGAAGAGACTCTGAAATAACAGAGCTAGCAGTAGCAAAAGTCAAAACACAAATTAGATATCAGTGCAGCCCACCTATCCAGGCTGCTTGAAGAAAAAAATACTTTGAAGATACATTCAAAGGTACCTTTTGGTGGCATAGAAGAAAGTCTCTTTCCTGCTCCATACACTCAAACACAAATAGCCAAAATCAGTTATAAAATAAATTACAAAATATTATGTTTCCCTTCAGAGACATTCTTCTGCTTCTGAACTCACTGACACTACACATCAGTCCTAGTCTAGTAACTTCCAAATAGTAGTGCAGGAAGAGTCCTGAACAGGCATCTTTCAGTAACAAATAAGGCACTTTTTTCCAGCAGCCATATACATAAATCAAAGCAGCTACAAAGTATGCAGAAGATGACATGATGAGCACAAAAATGTTTACAACATTTAATATCAAAATAACTAGCAAAGACTGTAGCAATACAGAAAAAAAAATTCCACCTTCACTGTTTTAAAAACATGAAATATTCTACTGCAGGGCTCTCAACTGCTGATATCCACCAACTGCTGCTAGTGATCAGCACCTAGAGTTACTGTTGTTGGAAAAAATCCCCTTTGTTTAATACAGGTGACCTTGTCCTGCAAAGACATACACAGGCTTTGTTCTACAGTCTCAGCTTCCAGTGTATTTTATGACAACTAACAAAACTAAGTGTGAGCTACTTCTTGATCACACACTTTGCTGAAGTGCTTTTTTCCAATGGGAAAATTAGCATCTTTTAGTTTGTGACACAAAGCATAGGGTGTAAAAAGGGGGAGGGGGAAATCAACAAAAGCAAAGTAATAAAATTAAATTTCATCTAAACCCCCAAGATAGTAATTAATTTATCCAGTGGTGATTGCCTTCCTAGGGTTTTCTTTGCCTCCACAGTAGCAAGTCAGGTAAACAAATAGATTTCAGAAGTATCAGCAAAAATAATAGTTTGCCAAAACCCAAATACTATTTTTAGCCTCAGTTTTTAAAACTAAATTACTATTAAGAATGTGGGACTGAACGTGTATCCATGTTCCATGCAGAGGACTTCTCAAAGGAATTAACTATTCCTCCTCCTTTAGGCACATCAGTAGGTAAGCCTATTGTGAGAGTCGAAATCCAACTCCCATTTGGACGACTTGAGATTCCTCAGGTTGAGGCCAATAACAGCACTAAGCACATACTTTCAGAATCACCACATTACACACAGATCATCGTGCCTAACACTGCCCTAAAAGACCAAAAAGCGTATTGCTAGAATCTATATTCCACCTTTGTAAAGATTAATGATTTCAAATGCATTTCTTCATAATTTCCTGAAAACGTGTTCAAAGAATACTGAGGATCAAAAGGTACCATTGTTGATGGCTGGTTTGGCAGCAACGCAGGCCTGTGATCCTTCATTCTTCCCCTATCATTGTCTCTCCTTTGTTCTCCCATTCCATGGCACATAACCGAGCCTCCTCTTCGCCCTCCTCTCCTTGAGCCATACCGTCCCTGTTTAAGCTGCCTTTCCCTCTCTTCGAATTCAAGTAATGCTGCCTTTGCTTCTGCAGAAAGCTCTGTTAAGAGAGAGAAGAGGGAAAAATATTTTAGCTTCCTGCCAAAGATAGGAAACACATCATGGAGGGGGAAAAAAGAAACAACACTGCTGTAACTACAGAAGCGCCCCTGCAACTAACAAAATTTGCAGGCACTTTGATCTCCTTTAGGTGGCATGTTAACATTTCACTAAAGACATCTTCTAAAAGGAAAAACCACACTGATACTTGTGTCTGTTGCATATGCAAAAAGCAGCAGGTAAATAAACAAACATGAACAGAAACATTTGGTTGTGTGGTTTTTTTAAATGCTATTGATGTCTTCCCTATGCTGTAAGAGGAAGCTGTGGCTCCTCATTTTTGTGTTAAACATTTCACTTACCTGAAGAGATGTCAGGCACTACAATGAAACCTCCACTAAACTTTAAAGGGTATGTTGAGTGTTCTGTCTGAACAGATTTTATCTGCAAAACGGTTTTGTACTTTGGCCTGCTCCAAAGGAGGACTTTCTGGTCACTGAACTGTTTTTCTTCAGTATGTAACTACTTGATAATCATTCTACTGTACATGATTTAAGAACCAGCGGTAATTTACAAACAATAATTCCAGTTAAGAGAAAGCAGCCTTGAAAATCTGTGCTTGGCTTAAGTCAAATACATGGCCGTTTTTAACACCCACCCAACTCTCATCACAAGTAAACACCAGGGAACAGATGGTACTCAATGAAGACTGCTAAATGTGCTTGAAATCTGGGAGAATATTGAATATATGAAAAGAAAACCAAGCAGGAACATGCCTAGGTAGTCAAGTTTCTTGAAAAAAACAGAGAAAATGTACAACAAACTTCAAGAAGCACACTGTGACAGTAGGACCATCACCACCCACGAGGCTTCACTTAAAGGGGATGAATTTTAAGCCAAAACATGCAGCTGTGGATTTTCCTATGTGCTGCTCAGATCCCTTATCATCTCTAAAACTGACTTCTATTTCTAGCAGGGCCAAATTAAACTACTCTATAAAGAAATACATTCCTGACAAATACAAACGTATTTTGAATTCATATAAATAGCTGTTTATGATAGAATTTTCCAGCTAAAAAGTTTGCTCTTAAAGGGACTGGGTACAGGGACTAATTTTCAGGACAGCATTCTGACATGCTACCACTACACACAGTGGCCATAATATGTGAAGATCAGAATACAAACAATTTGTATCTGGCAGCTGAGACACCACTGTAATGTCTCCACATCACTATCCATCCTTCATCAAGAACACAGAACTGAAGTAATGAGAAAAACTATTTAAATTTCTTGTGACTCTAATAGTCAAAGCTACTTAAACCACCAACTTAAACATCTTCATAAGTAATCTCAACTAGTCTATGAAGCTGAGGATTGACAGAAGGGCAGAAAAGGGCAAGCAGAAGTTGTTCTTACTTGGATACAGAAACTACCTGAATGACTGAACTGCAAGACTGCATTTGCACATCCTGGTTTTCAGAGGTGTTCAGCACCTGCAGAAAGCAGGGGCTCTATCCTTTTTCAAAGTTTAGAATTTGCAGACTGTCTAGGAACACAGCAAATATGACAGAATCCTAAAAGCCCAAGACCTGCCATACAGCTTCCTATTTCATTTTGGTATGTTGCCGCTAAGTTTCTCTATCTCCTTTTCTCTCCCCTCTGACACTGCAATTCAGTGGCATGAAGCCTTAATTTACAACCACTACAAATACTCTTATAAAATGCTACCTTTGCCCTAGCACCTGTTTCAATACATTGCAGAGCCCAAGAAATCAGGTGTTACCAGGAATATCTAACAGCATGCGTAGGAAGGGGCAAGGAATCACACTCCCTCAAGTCTCAGTACAATACTCAATGTGCACATGGTGGATTTGTGAGGAAAAAACAGACAAGTGTACTCCTGTCCAAAGCAATCAAAAGACACAACAAAACCACCACCTTAGCCATCCTTAGCTGTCAGGGACCAAGGCTTGTTAAATGCGAAAGGGCTAACACAGGCATTTAGTTGGTGTGCAGGAAAGAGAGACAACTAGCTTTCATATACTTAAGGGAAAAAATGCTGCCATTACACTGTAAAGCTATAGCTCTCCTGCCTTTAATTAGAAAGGATCCACATCCTGCAGGGCATTCTGGGCACACTGCTAGTTAGATTTTCTTCTTTTTTTTTCCTCCTCCCCAAGAACAGGGCAAGCATTGCAATTTTTCTGCCATCTTCCATACTACAACTCTAAACTCAGCAAGGCAATTTGGAAATCAAAGTTCAGTCACTGCAAGAAGTATCTACCAAGATATTCACTCAAGATGATAAGAAGCTAGTTCTGATTAGATTAGAAGTCGCATGCAAGGAAAGTAATTCTTAATGAACCCAGGAACAGAATTAGGCTTCCTACAAGGCAAGATCATGTCTGAATGTCTCAGCCTCTTGAGCACATATCAAAGGTCACTGAACAGAAACAACTTGAGAAGAATGGGCTGCTCCAAACAAAATTACACACTCATGAAAATACTCCACATTTTTTATCAATTTTTTACCAGCATACACCTATTCTCATCTTGACTGTACAGTTCTTTCACACACAGTTAATGTAGTGAATCAGCAATTATTTTTCTAGTGTCTCTAAGTGTCAAGATTAATTTCACTATTGCTGGTAATAAAATGGTTTCAACTGACATCTTTAATCAGCAAGTAAGAATGCACTCCTCCAATAGAGACAAGCTGTCACAAAAGGTCACCAAAATGTGACAGGATGGAAATTACGTTTGTAACTTCAACTGAAATGTTAATTCCTCTTTAAGTGTTTTCTCAACTATGTTCAGATTTTGAAGTAAGGAGATGTAGCCCTGTAATGAAGTTTCATTTTTAAACCAGCAGCATCTGTAAAAATTTGCTCTATAATCTCAAAAGCAAGCAGGTATTTCTAAGCAAGCACGTATTTTTTGCTGTTTCACGTGGCCAATCGTTTGGGTTTTTTAAATCAACAAATTAACATGCAAATTCCATCTTAACGAGAGCCATTTCACATAGATTGCAATTTTGCCAAGGATAAGTTTCAGAGAAGGCTCTTTACTTATAGATTCACCCACATTTGCACCACTATTCCCTTATATCTGTGAGCCACATCCCAAATCACTTAAAATCACACTTAAAAGCAACACCAATTCAAATCACTATTCTTTTAACAGTCAAGCTCCACGACAGGTTTCTCCTCATTGGCTGGTCTTATCTTTATATTAGAGTCAATTCACAGATGAAAATACTTGCAGCTGTCATTTACCTGGCAATTATGTGCAGGGATTTAACTGTTCCAGAGCACTTTTGTTCTGAAAATACAGAGTTTTGTAAAGCCACCAGCACTTTTTGTATAAACAAGGTATTGTCTGCCTGTGGTATGCAGAAATACAGTCTCATGGCTGAAAATATACTTCCAATGCACCTCAGCTAAAATATCCCTTGCCCATACAGACTACTCAATGCATCTAGAGCTCCTGTCAGTTTTAGTCTAATAAGAATCAGATCCATTAAAACAATGCTGATTAAAGGCCTTGAATATACACTTTGCCTGAAACTGCAAGTAAGAAGAGCTATTTGCTAACTACAAACAACAGATGAGAAAGATCTTGATTCAAAACCATCCACTGACCCCTCAGTCACAGCATGACATGGCCTACATGAATACCGTTGTGAAAGTCTGGTTCTGTGTCTGCAGCTGACTCATTATTGCCCATGAACAACTCCTATTAGCTGCAACACCTTTGTTACAGAGTTAAGGTTTATAAGGTAAAAGCCAAACTTCTTTCAACCAAATTTATTAGTAGACTGTGTAACTCCTTAGAACTCACATCCTTTGCAAAGCAAGGCTTTTAAGGCAAGAGGACAACTTCTGGTTTGCTCCACGCTAGAAAAGCTGAACCCGGAAAACAAGGGTTTCCGTATTTTTCTATCACGCTCCCCAGCAAGCTACAATTTGTCTAAGACAATTCAACAGCAGGAATGCAAGAGGTTCACAGCACACTTGCATTCCTGAGGGGATTACTGCAAACATGAAGGTATTTCACAGCAGAGCACAAGTAACAAGATTTGTGCTGTCAAATGAAAATCTTCCAAGGATGGAAGTCCAAAGGAATTCCTTAAAATATATTCCACCACAATACACAGTGAAGCACAGATCAGACAGCTGCTGACTGAAAGCAGGAAGGCTTTCAAAGACACCACTAAAGTCTACTTGAACAACTGTGCTGTTTTTCAAAACATGATTCATAGTCCAGTCTAAGTTAGAAGGCAACTGTTCTTTTACCATTAAACTCTCTTCTAAAATTCCTGGCAAGACCCTCTCTTACTTTATTTTCTTAGAACTCTTCAAAATAGTCCACTGCTACAAAACCTCACCCAAAGTTTCTGGAATGTTCCTCCTCTCTCTTGTCACATCTGAGAGCCTAATTATGGTTCCTTCTTTCCGTTCGGTTTTGAAACGTAATCGGCCAGACTCTTCGTCATCATCCTCCTCTTCATCAGATTCTTCTTTATTCTCTTCTTGAAGTTCCAGAGATTCAATAGCTGCCTGAATAACAAAATACAGAAGATGAGCAAATTGAAAAATCACTCTTGTGACCAGTGAGCGTCAAAAGACAAAGCTTTCTTCAAGCTTTGCATAAATTTTGCTAGCATTACACATTCTTCTCATAAATAACTCAGGGAACATTTATGAACATGGGATTTTTTTTTTTCTTATTATGAAGATATTAATTATATAATCAACTACATAGTAACAGCTATTGATAAAATCTAGCATTTAAGGGAATATGGAAACTTTTTCCACACAGAGAAACATTTTATCCCTGAATTGACCAAAATGCAAACCTAGGATACTACCAGATTCAAGCAATACAAACGCTGACCACAAAACAAAAAAAACCCAGAAAACCTTTAGATATCAATTTTATTCCTCTGGGAATAAATTGCACTTGTCTCTTCTTTTTTTTACTCCATGAATATTTCCCAGTTTATATTCAGCAAATGATGAAAGGTACAGAGAAGAGGATTAGATAAAGTCTGAATATACTAAAATTTGTATGCCACTCCCTTGTCCTCATTTACCTTCCAGTTCTCTGTATAACAGAGAACATTTATATAGATGAAACAATGTCCCAAATGAAAATGGATCCCTCTCCTTAAAAAAGGGGGGGGAGAGAAATCAATTTCATTTCCCTGTGCTGGATAATAAAATTAATGTTCAGGACATTACACAAGTTATATTTGCCTTCTGGAGTTGAATATTAGCAGAGTTTTAATAAAGTACAATTTTCCATAAAGTACTGGCTTACTGGGTACTTGGTTATTTCTTGTGCAAGTCTACTTGCTCATTTCTTAGAGCCAGCACATGTATTTTAATTCCTTGCAAAGCCTCTGAACATCAGAACTTTTGATGACTTTTGTTGTTTTTTTTTAAAAAAGGGGCAATATAACATGCAAAAAAAACCCAGTTTTGTCTTCTAATTAACCATACTGGTGCAGTAACCTATAGAAAAAAGGTACAGCAAATGTGTCAGTCAGGTGGACAGATACTAAGCCACAAACCATAAAGAACTCATAGCAAAATGATGCAAGCCATTGCAATTTTTCTTATCAAGGAGCCCAACTTCACCCAAAACCAAAAAGAAACATGGGAAGCAAGATCAGAGACAGGATCTGGCAATATAGTTTCTATTATAAAAGACAGCAGATCACACGAAATTAAGCTCAAAGCTACTCCAAATTTGGCCTGCTGAATAAATGATCTGTATACTTATTTACTGGGCTTTAATGGGCTATGGCTCTCAAGTTATTTTCATTCTATCACCTTCATATCTCAGAATGTGTTTTATCTGTTCCAGGCAAATATTCAAGCACCACATTTCCTGGTCTCACAAAAATGCTTTAAGATACAGCTAAGACAACCAAAATTTACAAAAAGCTTTAAGGCCTCTAAAAAAAAAAAAATATATATTTACAGTTATACAACAACTTTATCATATCAGAAAATGTAGCTAAAAGCAGGGGAAGACAAAACAAGAAAATAAAAGGAGAAAATATATTAAGACTGAAAGAAATCCAAACCTCAAAAGCAAACCTGAATTGAGCACAACTGGTCTGATTAACATATCCATGTATAATCAAGGCACCTCTGAGGACAGACAGTTGAGACTCATGGAACAGAGGAGGGATGTTAACAAGGAAAGAAACACTCAAGGAGTACAACAAAAACAAACAAAAGCAAGGGAGAAAGACAGGGTTGAATGTTTTACTTTCAAGAGAGATGACTCCCAAAAGAGAAAAGACTAGCAACAGCTCTTCTACATCTACCATTTTTATGTATCATAAACTCCATACTTTCACTGTTTCAATGCTTGTCTTCAAAAACTTTCCCTTTGGGATCAAGATCTGGAAGTCAGAACCAGAGTTCTGACACACTCACTACACTGAGAATCCTGCTTTGTTTTAAAGAGCCTAAACCCCAGACCCATCCACTCTTTATGTCCATGCCCCTTAACAGCTACCTTGGAATTCCAGCTTTCATCTGTGAGTGCAAAACTCAGTTGTGCAAGGCTCTATGTGTAGAATCAAGACCAGAACGGTTAAAGCAGTCTGCATTGTCCTGAGTAAAAGTGCAATATTTGTGGAAACTGTTGCCTTTTGATAATTATGCATTCTGGGGGGAAAAAAAAAATCTATTCTAAAAATAAATCAATAAATAAATAAATGCAAGTTGTAACAGATGAGACCACTATTTTCCCGTGCAACAAAAAAAAAAAACATCGTTCAAAACTTTTCTAGCCCAGCACTGTTCTATCCTTAGTCACATTAGTTCTGTATTCTTCTGAGTCTAAATCACTCCAATATAATGCTCATGCCACCTATTAACAAATAGTCATACAAGTGTTAAACATTAAAGACAACAAAGTCCTAAAAACTAATGAAAAAGCAGGCACCAAGGCAAGGCAGTGCTCAAGAATGCTGACTCACCCATGACCAGGTCTGATTACATGTAGTGTTGAGGGATTTATATTAGTTGTGATTGAGATGCAAACAAGTCTGACAGTCAACCTTACATTCTCTCCATGTAGCTGCAGGACAGGTTATCTGAGCTGTTGCAGAAGGATACATCCTTCCCCTGAAACCTGTTCAACAGCTGTACTGTGCAAGACTTCTTTAGACCATCTTCTCCCAACTTCCAGCCTAACAGGATGAGCTCTTTTGCCAAAATTACAGTATACAAATGGATTCTATGTTTCAAATTCTAGTACTTACAGGATCCTATTTAATATTTGCTAATCATGAATATCTCTGCATATACATCAATAGCCCCTGAACAGCCACTTGAGGTCACATGAATGGACTAGCCAGCAAGGCTTCTTAGCAGCATTCCTCAAAGCGAGATTAACATTATGGCACCATGCACAAAGCTACCAAAGAGCTCTGCTGACCCTTCCTTCCAAAGAAAAATAATGACCTTTCTTGTACTACAAGGTCAGAGTTTTCTGCCATCCTCATTAAATCATTATGCCGTTAAGTCCCAACCACTGACCAGACCTCCCCACACTGGGTTACAATCTGCTCTAGAGAATGAGTTAAGTGCTCCTGCACAGAACAGCTTAGCACACAGCTGCAGGACTGTTAACAGACAGAGCCCAAGGAAAGCAGGAGAAAACACTACTCAGCACAATAAACACTGATCTTAGCACAAGATCTTCCTAAACATAAGACTGGCAAGTGCTCGGGAGAGCTTTATGTCAAAGCACTAAGAGGTACAAAATAGGTAAGTCATGAAAAGGGTAAGAAAGATTTCTTCCACATGAAACATTACAAAGATGAATCAAAGAACTTTTATAACGAGCTAGACAATAAGCAGCGGTGGCTTCTACCAGAGGCTCATGTTAAAATAGCAGCAATCGCTCAGTCCTAAGGGATCTTGATCTCCCACAGAGAACAGGTAAGAGGATGTTATGCCAATTCCAAAGGCACTTCCACTTCACAGATGAAAAAAAAAGAAAAAAAAAACAAATAAAAGGGAGAATAAGAAACAAACCAAAGCGCTTCTTGGATATTTTTCTTTGCATTCTTTTCACATCATTTTCCTCCAGGCTGACAGGTAGTGTCTTCAGATTTGAAGGAAAGAACTAAAACACTACGTTTAAACTAAACAGAGATGGAAGATTTCAGCAGACACACACAGAGGTCTTTTTTTTCCCCCTAGGTCTGCACTCTATCATAAGAAAAACACCTCCCCGTGATTTTTTTTTTTTTTTTTTTTAAATTAAAATACTCATAATTTGTCAGAATAACCCAAAACATGGTTTAAATTTATGCAATGAGAAACTCCCTACCAAAGGCTTCACAGCAGATTAGTTCTAAAATAAAACAAAGAAATTAGACATTCTTATTTCAGGAAGTTACATATTTATGAACATTTCACAGAAATAATTAATGATATTTTTCCCCTAAAAAATATTTAGGACATAGTAACTGATGTAACTGACAGGTTTACCATATCTCTTTGCTGCTGCAACTTCTGGCTACTGGGGTTTGCTTTCTATCTTAGGAAAGCAAAAATATTTTATGAAGCAGTGCTACATTTTCAAAGGAAGCTCCACAACGAGCATTATTTATTAAAAATCCAAGTTCTAAGCATTGCTTCAAACTAAACATCAAGTGAAAAAGTATGTCTTGAACTGATGCAGCCAAGGACAAACTTCTCCTGTCTCTTCCACACTCATCCCACCTAAATGCCACTCTTAACAGGTGTCTCACTTCCCTTATTCACCAGCTTTCTCCTGCTATGTTCCAGTTCCCCAAGTAGTTGTCATCTCTTGGTTTACAAAATTTCTTCATGCAAATAATGAGAGGCTTAATTTGGTGTTAATGTGGAAATCGCTTAAAACACAACACTACCAAACCCTTTATCGGCTCACTCTCAGTTATTTGGATGCCAAATTTTAATGAAGAAATACTAATGCTGTTTATTTGTATCACATCTATTACAGCTCCATTCTTGTGTTGCATTTTCTAGAGAAGCATGCCAATAATTGTCCTTGTTGGCAAGCAGTGAGCGTTAGGAGATTTAAGGAGGAGTGCTGTTATACAACGCTCAAAGAATAAGACTATTCCAAGCTGGAGACAAGTGCATACTCTACTAACCAATTAAGCAATTGCATACTCTACAAAGGTTACCTCTCTTGCTGATATTCCCACTTGGAAAGTACAATTGTTAACCTGCTACTATTGTGAGATGGTACTGTTTTGGAAACAAGAAACTTGTGGCAATCTGCAAGCCATCAGAATGAAGTCTGAATGTAGACTAACTGAATAAAGACATGACCAAAACACTCACACTGCATGATGAACAAATTCTCTACAAAGCTCCATTAACAAAATACATTAAAAACTTGCATTAATGTTAGATCTGGAATCAAGGGAATTTAATTGTGAACTGGACAAATTTAGACAGTGTGATTACTACAGGATACCCTAAAAATGAAGCTGTGCTTTAAAACAGTGACAGTGAATCCCAGCTATCTATGATGTGCAGTGCCTTCCTGGCTCCTACAGACTGTGGCAACAGATAGCAAAATCTATCAGCCTGCTTTTAAAACACCAGAAGGAAAGCATATAGAATCCAGTAAAGGAATGAAAAGTGTTTCACAGTTCTTTGAAACAGCTGATTTAGTACTTAGGAAGTAGGAAATTAACTACATTAAGGTGCAAGATGTCATACTTGCAACAGCAAAAACTGAACAATGCAGGTGGCCCCTTTCAATGAATCTCTCTTCACCTACCAAAGAATGTTGCTTTATTATAATAAGTTCAATACAACTAGAGGATCCAGCACACCCATTTGTTAGAACTTCATAGAATAATGCTGCTGTGTCTTCAAGGAATTAATTTCCTGATGAGTTAAAGCTCCAAAGAGGGAACATACTCTGACTACACTTCTCAGCAGGTAATCCATTCAATCCTATTTAATTAAGAACTGGAATAAAAGTAATATTAAAGTAGATTCCTGGTGGGGAAAGGAAAAAAAACCCACATCAAAAACTTGCTGCAAATTAATAATAAGTATGATACCACTGTTCCAGGCTAGAGCCAGTGAACATGTATATGACAGTTTTTGGCATAAGCTTCATTTGCAAGAGGAAACTCATTCCTTTTCCTAATTGAAGAATTTCAGCCCTAACTCTTCTAAATAATCTGACCTTTGCCTTTCTAACACACAGAAGCTTCCACACTCGTGAACCTCCTCAAAGTGAGATGCCCAAGAATTGCATCTACATTCCCAACAGCAGCAAATTAGCCATCTGGATAGTGAGGCACCATAGTTATTAGAGATTTAACAGATGGTTAAATGTAGTATTAACATCATTCTCCTACCCAAAAGGGCCCCTGAAGTTTCTTATGTTGAAGCTCAGATTAAATACAGGCATTTTGAATTTTCTTTTATGATTTTCCTCTCAAGAGGGAGAGGAAATCTGATATATCTGACAATATAGATGCTATCACAATTCATCTTATTCAAAGAGCAATGCCACCAATAATTCAACATCTGCAAAGCCCCACCAGTTCTTTCCCAGTAGTATTCACAAATCTGAATTCTGAAACAAGTAGTTAAGTTTCCATTAAACTCACAACACACCTCTTCTGATTCATTTGTGATCGTCTGAGGTTCTTCCAGCTCCTCATCAGCTGTATATTCCTCTTGCTCTTCCATTCCTTGCTCGTTGTAGGATTGCATGTAATCTTCATCCTGAGGCATAACAAATGAAGATGAAAACACACAGGCCAACTTTACAGAATCACAAACCCACTAAGAGATGGGGGTCTCTATGCTTTGTTAACTTTTTCCAGAACTAGTATTCTATCTGCCAGAACTGTCAATTATAAGTGACATATAAGGTATAATTAGCAGGGGTTTTAACTAGACAACAATTTCAGTATTACCAAAAAAACAGCCAAACCAATTTTCATCCAGATCCACAGCAATGTCATCATAAAGATCTACTTACTGTTTGCCCCATCTACATCTCTACTACAATATGCTTTGATTACAAATTCATGAAGTAAACACTTTAACAAAGGAAACATATCTAATACACATGCATTAACACCAGTCAGAAATACAAATGTTCATAAAGCATTCTGCAAGTGCTTACATATGAAGGGGTTCAATTCTAAACAATTATGAATGTCAAACAAGAGCAAAGGTTTTTAAGTTTGCTTGTTTTTTTGAAACATCTGACCACATACAGTTCTAATTAAATCAATTCACTAGCAATTAAAGCCAGCATTATGTTCTCTAATACACTGCTTAAATTATATTGAATTATGCAGGTGACATTTTCTGAACTAACCTCCAATCTCTTTATTCGGGTTTAGACAGTTCTCAGTTACAAAAAGGATGAAGGAGCAGGACATCAATCACTTTGGGATATTAGCACCTTAAAGATGTCTTTAGCAGGTCAATAATCTTTTCACCTTCGAAGGACTTTATCAGATCTTGTCTAAAGCCTGGATAAAAGCTTTTGCATTAAGTACTTCTAACAATTGGCAGTGTATCTCCACCACACAAAGCTGTTTTCTTCCTTAAGGATACAATCCTCAAGGTCATGATTCTCAACTGCCTTGCAGCATGACAAAGGAGCATTACCTACCGCCAAACAAGCTGTCAACACAAACTTTGTCACAGCCTAGATAAAGAAACTGGCAGACAGTGATAATAGGTCTAATTTCCCCTCCTCCCTAGGGAGGTAAACAGATTTCAAATCAGCCTAAAACCCTATGCACATGAAGCAATGTTATCTTTGAAGATACAATAGAAAGAAACTCACTGGAAATTCATCTAGGGGTTCATTGATTTCAAGGTCTAGCACTTCATCTTCTTCTCCAGGCTCTTCCCCATATTCTATTTGGTCTTCTGTCAGTTCAGGATCATTGCCTTCATAATGTCCTTCCTCTGCATACTCTGAAGCGTACACTTCAGGTGCTTCAGATTTGTCATAACCGATTTCATCTTCCCCTTGGTCATATTCAGACTCATGCTCTATTGATGGATCATTGATGGTCTCAGAGAGGTCATATGATGTAAGCATGCCAGATGTAGCATTCAGGCTAACTGTGACACCTTGAGAACTGTGGTATAGGAGGTGAAAAAATTCAGAGGTTGAAGCGTAAGAGTCAACTGCTCACAAAGGCTCAGCAAAACAAAGCAAATAAATACAAATAGTCTAAGTTAGTGGACAAAATTCTACCTCACACACTATCTGACTTCATGCCATGCTGTCATAATGCATACTGTACTTCATTCAGCTTATCACCAGCTGCAGGCTATTTGACCAGGGGAATCAAACCAACCAGACGGTTTAGCAGGTCAAACTGGCAAAAGTCCTGCTTGGTAACCAAAGCAGACTGGATTCAATTTTAATTCCCAAACTAATAAAACCCCCACAAAATTATTATAACTGTATCTGTTTTCCCAATATTTCAGAATAAGCTAGTGAAGTATATTTTTATGAAATGCATTAATAATGTTCCTTCTTGATGATATTTAATTCAAACTTACATTTTTGTAGCAGATTTAATGTTCTACTTAATGTAAATTATACAGTCATTTAAATGCCTAAGAGGTATTCTCACTCAGGAACTGCACTAGCACAGACTGGGGGAAAAAAGCATACAAAAATTGGCAAGTTTATTGTCTGGAGGAAAAGCAAAACACCAAATTCACGCTGTACAATTGCTACTACCACCACCACATAAAACACCAACTAACCAACTGCAGATTAGTTTAAAAAGCACAAAGGAAAAGCTCTTATTGATTTGATGGCTCCAAGTACAAGTTAAAGGAATATTTTTTTATATTTCTATTATTCATTATCCTCCTAAGTTTGAAGGAATAAGATCCAGGCAGCTTTGAGCTATTTACATCTACAAGACTGAGAAGATTTAACACAAAAATTAAGACATTATGCAGGATTATCATTATCCTCCCAACTAGAGAGGCATAAATGAGTTTAAATGGAAATGGAGGGAGAGGGAAGAGGAGTTGAGCATGGCTCTCACTCTCTGGCAATAAAATTACAAAAATGCAATACTTTTTCACAGAAACCTGCTTCCACTGAGCAATTTTACCACACTCTGATACTTCTTCATCACTCCTGCAAGCACATAACTATCTCTGTGGCCCAGTGTTTATGAGGGGAAACACAGAGAAGAAAAAGCACTCCTTATCCTAATTCCAGCCAAGGACAGAAAGGAAATCTCTGTTATATATATACATTCATGGCATTTCAGATGATATGTCTGCACAGCATGCAGTAAATAAAGGTAACGCTGGCAAAACACACAGGCCATTAAAAGCAGAGTGGTTGTACTGCATCACTAACATCTGCTGTGGAATTGTACACAACTATTAGAAGTACAAATCAAGCATTACAGACCACAAAGCTCCCTTCCTCAGAGTCTTAGGAGGCAAGATATATTTTAAAAAGAAAACTAGCAGAACAGGATTTCGCAAGAGAAGGAAGCCTACAACAGTATGACGACTGGAACTGATCCTAGAGGTCTTTTCCAACTGAAACAATTCTATGATTCTATGAATACCAAGAAGGCACAGAACAAGAATTCTGACAATATTTATAAATAATTATAAATGCACAGAAGATGACAGGGTTTCTTCTTTACAAGCTTTTTAACAGATTTGAGTTACTTTTACTAGATTCCAATAAACAAAAAAAATCATCTTACTGAAATTATAACAAAGTCACTGAGCACATTTATATAGACATCGTTAAGAACTGCGAGGTAAAATGCAAAACTATTTTAAGTATTTACAAAGAACTTCAGTTTAGTAATTACTGGTTATCAGTAATTAGTAGTCAGGAATAGTTTTGAGCTACCCAAATCACATGAGTTAGAAAAAAAAAGATACCGAAAATCTTGTTCCTCTTCGTTGTCACTCTGCAGAAGATCATCGTTCAGCTCTTCGTCTGACAAGTCAGACTGATTCTAGGTTTTAGAAAAAGTCAATCATGAGCATATAAACCTGTAACTAACTGACTACTCTAACTACTGAAACTTCTGAACACTAGGTATTTATGAAGAATGCATCTCAGACTAAGACCCTGTCTTCAGTGAAATTATCTGATTTAGTAAGAAAATAGATGCTACAAGACAAATCTTAGCAGTCTCATGGCAATTTGTAAAACTCAAATTTGACCAGCAATCAACTCTTCCCACTGGTGCATTCCCAAATACAGCCAAAGATGACAACTCAGCTAATACCAGGAAAGAAAGAAAGCTTAGCTTTGGTACAAAGGTTAGCTTGTTTTTTATTCACAACCAAAGAAAATCCACTACGTTGCTGCAGTTTCTCAAGGGCAGAGATACTCAGGAGACAGAAGGAAAGGATACAGTGATATGAAGAAAACTAGAAATCCATAAGAAGTTTAAGTGAAAGAAAAAAATGAAAGAAAGAAAATAGTGTCTTTTCTGAACTCCTTCTAATTTGACTGTCATACTTTCAGTTGTTTCATTTATATATTTATTTTTTAAGAGTAATTACCTACTAGGAAGAGCAATTTTGCTCAGCAACATTTCCATCCCCTAAAGTAATAATGGCAGAAAGGTTACACAAGGGCAGATTTATCTAAAAGAACTGGGATGAGATTAAGCAGAAGCAAGTTTAGCCTCAATAGCTCAGGGAAAGCTTTTTGAGAAATTTATTATTACTGCACTGTACAAAACCATAGCCACAGATACTACTTAGAGCCCTGTAACAAGATCAGAAAAAACACAAGAACATATCACACATTGGAGAAATCTAGTATGGGCTAGTGGTCACACAGGTAATTTTTTTAAGATAGCTAAATTGCTTTATCAACTCATATCTCAACTACAAAGACATATGCAGTATTAACTGTTTACAGTTTTGATAGCTAGATAACATATCTGCAATCTCTATTATTCCAGAATTTTATTTCTGAAACAGTACATGAGACACAGGAACTTCCTATATTCAACAGGAATTACTTACATAAAAATTTCAATAAATTTCCAACATTTAGAGTGTGATTAAGAACAACTAAAACTCAACTTTTACTTCATCTGGGTTTCTTAAACTTATTCACCTCCAACTACAAGTTTAAAGACTATTTTCTAAATTAATTCATTCAGTAGATAAAGTGGAGAAGGAGGTGACTAGTAAGGTTTGATTTCCTAAACAGAGTCTGTCTTCTCCCCCCAGGGATCTGGTAAATCCAAACACACATTTAGTTCCTTTCATCAAGTATAATTTTGGAAATCAATATCAAAGTAAGGAGTCTATAGCACACATTCAGGTGCTCATTTATGTTCTCCTGCACTAGCTGCTCTCATATCCTTTTCTCTCAGTGGAAGGGAAAAATCTTCTGTCAACTTGTTAGATGAAGCAGTAGTGGACTGTGTGCAGTGAGTAAATCTTTAACAGACACCACTGCTCATTATTTATTTACTCTCTGGTAAATGCTGCATATTGATAAGCAACTTTTAATAGCCAGTTGAAATTAATTCTCCAGAATGCTCATCAGCCCTCCTGAGGCATAATTGGGGGTGGGGGTTGGGGTTACAGTTTTTAAATTGTTAAGTCAATATAAGCTACAAAGAAACTGATTTTGAGCCCCATCTCCTTTTTGAACTTGTATGTTAGGAGAAAAAAAAAATTATCTCAGAAGGAAAAAAATAATCTAACAATTATATTTTAAAAAGCCACACTTGGAGGGAATTCACAAAAGGAAACCAAGTTCTGGGTGCAGAGCGCTCGGGCAACAGGGCAGACCTCAGGTACCTGTGGTTGTCAGGCTTCAGGGAGGTGACTGTGCAATACATAAAAGGCCCTACCATATGAATGAAGTGGCTAAGTTGAACAACGTTTGCATTAATAGCTGTAACAAGCCACTTTAATACACATCTCTTACCTTTTGCCAGTTAACAAATCCTCTCCAAGCAAGTCATCATCAAGTTCACTGTAAAACATTAACAAATTTAAGAAGCTGAACCTAAGCAAGCAGAAATCAATACTACATAGACTATACACCTTAAAAAAACTAATGAGTTTTGGGTTTGCAGATGGATACATTCCTGTCAGAGCTGATTACTGTACAGATTAGGCAGAGGAGAATAAAAAAAATCTTGTGAAAGAGAACAGATGATATTCCAAACCAGCCATAATAGCATATTATCATCAGTACACAGTATTTGTCTATAGTTACTGATCTCAAACAGTTCCAGGAATGACTGAACAATAACAAATACCAATTGTTTCGTGCTCAGTGGGATAGTAAGCAAAAACTGGGACATAAGACATATCATACATTCCAGAGAGCAAACTTCTTAGAACTCAAGCTACTTTTTTTCAGAGGCAGAAAATTCTATGTAAAAGAAAATAGTTTCAGAAGAATGTAGAGCCAAAACTGAAGTAGAAAAGAGCCACTGGTCTCATCAGTTGCTGGTAATCTGACAAATGCACAAAGGTCTGAAAAGATTTCCCAGCACCATGGCTCACCACTGACATTTTTTATTAAAACTGCACCAGAGCAATTCCAAAAGATGGCAAGAGCATGCATTCAAAGACAACAAACAAGTTCAGGTAGCAAGAAATTCAGGTCAAAAAAGAAAAGAAATAAAAAGATCAATTAGTATCTAAACTGAGCTACTCATTATAGTCTCTAATACGTACTGCTAAAAACCATCCTCAATGTGACTCTTTGAGAAAACGTTAAATATTTGGTCAACAGAAGTGAGTGTACCTGGATTTTTTAACACTTTGGCTTATTGACATGAAAAAAATTAGCACTGGCACAAAAACTAAGCTCATAATAGAAACAAAAGTGTTTCACAGAATGCCTTTCAGAACCTCCTAAAATGTTCAATGTCATTCAACATTTTCATTGATAAATTTCAAGACAGACCACCACTGAATGTTTATTCAAAAAGTTAGCGAAGCGAAAAGCCTGCACAGTAAAGCAGACCTATTTCAAGCTTCTCTTAAAGTAGCCTAATCTCTAGCTACCATTAAGAGGGACAAGAATTACCAGATCTGACTATTAAGTATATAAAAATAAACAAAATAAAAAAGCACTAGATAGTAAAATATCTTCAGCAAGCTGAGAAAACAGACAAAAATGAATAGTTGCATCTGATACAAAACTACATAAAATAAACTGGAATGAATGTATACATCTGTGATAGTTCCAAAGTTAACTTGCCCCTACTGTCATCAAGTCATGGACCTCTTTCCAAAAATCACAATTCTAGGAAATTAGGGCTAAGAATCCTAGAGTTCAGCACTCTTACAATAAACAGACCCATTTCCTCCCCTTCCTGAACTCCCAATACTCAATATTCCCCTCACTTCAAATTCAGCTCAGCAAATGAGGAAGACAAAATAATAATACAGACATACAACAAAAGTGGAAAGTTTTCTGCCAGTGTAGAGAAATGAATAATCTCAGAGAAGGGTCAGAACAAGCTAATTTCAGCAGAAGTCAGTTACTAAATCAGCCCTGTCATCTCACAGGATAGCACTAGAACTGCATGTTTTTCCCAGACTCAAGCTTTGAGCTGCTTAGAGATATAAATGTATAAACGAACAGCCTGTGATAAAGATATCAGATCTCCAATTTCATAAGCATGCCTCATTAAACATGAGCAGTAGCAAGGACAAGTGTTTCAGGAAAATAATTTGTAAAAGAATATAATGGGAACAATTATCCAATAACAATGTTACATTTCTACTCCAAATATTAAGGGCTTTCCAACTCTCAGTTATCACCCTCCAGTATTTGAGAAAGTAAAGAAACACAGAATTTCAAAATTATTTAAATGACATGGGGATGGAACTCAAGAGTTAAGTAGCAACACAGTAAGAGTTGATGGCTGATCAAGACATATGACCAACAGCATAACAGAAAATTGTTTACGTTGCAAAACAAAGCATGAAGGATTAAGAAAAACAAACAAACAACCCCTCTGTGTTCATCCAGCCTTTTCTCCATCTTCAAGAAAATGTGACCTGTATTGCATTAAGCCAGTAGTAAAAAAAAAAATTCAACTACTTTAGACAACAAATTATTAATGTACCCCATATGTAATTGTTCAAGCACAGAGTTTAACACTTCCAAAGACACCGAGGCAATCTAAAAAGAATAAAAAATATTAATAACAATTCCAACACGTGCAAATAATATTGTACCAGATACAATAGATTTAAGAAGCAATAAAAACCAAAAACAGCTACACATTTTCTGAGATGACTAGCAAGATGAAACTGTGGTATCTCCAGCACTGTACCTAAAACCCCCTCCCTTACAATTTCACTAAAGAATAAACAACATGAATTTTGATCATCTATCTAAAATACATGCAAATAATGATGAACACAGAAACAAAAACTTTTTCCTAAAACTTAATCTTTGTGTGCTTCTAAGTCTCAGCTTCATGAAAATGCTTTCTAACCTTTCTGAAGTCCTATAAAGACAGTTTTACCACAGGAAGTTTACCATTGGCAATAAACTCACAACTTCTAATACAACAGCTGTTTGACTCTTCCAAATTTTCTGAGTGATAATAGTAGGACAGCTGAAATCAAATATGACCAGCCAGCATGTGAGAGTCCATTTATTCATTCCATGAAGTCAGCAAAGGCCAAAAGTTCAGAAATATTTTAATACAAAGCATTTTGCCTGTAAAACTTGCTTCTGTATTTCTGAATACCCAGAACTGGGGCTGGGAGGCAGCAGAGTACAGTGACCCAGCCTGAACAAGTTACTTTGATTAAGCTCTCAAACCAGATTCAGTTCTATAATGCCCTTCACCATTAAACCCACACAGAGCTCTGCTGGTATGATAGAGGACAGGCACCCCTCACCACCATACAGTGCAACACTTTGTACGCTGAAGTTATTGTCTAAATTCCTTATTCACCTCCCAGAGCAATGAACTACCCACTTAACCTAGCAGAACAGCACGGAAGAGGAAACTAATCCCTCTGGAATGATGACAAATGTGGAGTAGCTGATTCACTCCAGAGGCTCAGCTCAGTGGAAAACTACTTAGAGTAATATTTGTTTACTGCAATCACTTGAATGATTATTAGAAAAGACAAAAAAATATTTAGATTGGTTTTCCTCCCACCTTTTTACAGTGAAAACCACTGGCAAAATCTGAACAAGTCTATTACTAGAAAATAATTAAAAACCCGCACCAAAAGAAGTAAAGTTTTCTCTGAGTACAAACAGACAAGCCTAGCCAGCAGCTTGATTCAACTAGGGTGCCTTGGTGTGAAAGAACATGCTCTTATTCTCCCACAAAATAACCAACTTCATATATATTTCTAAATCTTCACAACAGCCATATTTTTTTCCAAGAGAAGCCCAAACATAAGCTCCATTGCTCTCCTCCAATGTAAAACTGTAGTGGGTTGAAGTAGAACTTTAAGGATAACATTTATTTTCAAACTGTGTTTAAATGAAGTTGGCCAAGTTCAAGTACTAACAAAATCTAACTACATAAACCATTGAGATCTACTAAATACTTAAAAAGAAAACCTGTACATTAACTGCAATGTTGATAACACAAATACTTTATATTTATCTGATCTTAAATGTTGTCTCCTCATAGCACACACTATATTCCTCAAGGCAAGTACATTTGGCACCATCTAGTATTGGCTGACATGTGGGTAACAACCAACATCTTCACTAGTATCCAAATGTGTGCAAGTCTATCTGCTGGAGTACAAACCACCACTGTGGGAAAACAGAGCAATGTAATTCAGCACACAGAAAGTGAACATGAAAATATTCTACCTACCTGTCCCAATCATCATCTCCAGCTCTTCTTCTCCAAGACCTTTCTGCTCCAGGCTTGTCAAACTGATCAAAGTCATCATCTGTGAAGAAAGTGACTACATTAAATAACTCTTACCAAAATGAGAGGATTCAGAAGCAAGCATGCACTTGGATTTTTAGGGGTTGGTGTTGTTTTCCAGAAGATGCAAAAATATCTTCTATGCTTTCTAAGTTAACACAAGGAAAACAGATACATTCAGTAATAAAATCCCATAATGTACTATAAAGCTTTCATTCTTCTCATGATTAAGGTAAGCATGAGATGTAAGCCACTGGAAAATGTTGCTAACAAAGGTCACTCCAGGGACAATAGCTCTTCAGAAACTAATGAAGCTTAGGTATACTTAAGGTGAGCAGAACCACATTTGCCATATTGCTGCTTGCCTGGAAGGCCGCAACCTCATCTACCCACACAAAGCTTCCAAAGGTACTTTGAAAATAGGAGTAAACCCTATGCCACAGATCACAGAAACAATCAGCTTGGAAAAGAACCTCAGGATCATCAAGTCCAACCAATAAGCCTACTTACAAAGCTCACACAATGTCAGCACAAGGCAGATCAAGTCTAGCAATGACAAACAGAAGAAGAAAGTCAAGTGTAATGTGCCATCAATTATCGCAACTAGAGCACTGAAAACACTAGAAGTTATTGAAGGAGTTTACACTGTGTACCTAACCATAAACATGTCTTCTAAAACAAAACTTTGGTGCTACATATTTCTCTCAAGTAACCTTACTTTAGCCTATCAAATCACAAATTATGGGGCTCAGTTTGCAAATGACTGTTTTGCTACCTAAAATACTTCCATTTATCTGCAAAAGAAATGAAAAGTTCATCTGCTCTATTCGGACATCTCTCTCATCTCCTGTAAACAATCTTCACCCTTCCATCATTTGGGTACAGTCCAACAGAGAATGTGACTGGAATTTGTGTAATTTTAATGACTTTTCTAAGAGTCAAACAAGTGGGCACACAAAAGTTATGCCCAACACAGGGGGCTAATGGTCTACAAAATAGAGGCTAAGCAATGCAGACCCCTCCAGCCTGAAATGGTGAAAACCAAGATGCCATACATCGAGTCATTCTCCTATTTGCACTCAGCACTTTGACCAAGTACAATGACCCTTTTTTTGTTTGTCTTTTTTAATGAACCTTCAAAACCAAATCTGTCCTCAGCTTCTTAAACAAAACCCAGGATCCTTTTGTGAATATTGCCCACATGCAACAACAAACCTAATCAATTCTTAATCCATATAATCAAAATATAGGTGCTAGTGTTTGACAGAAGTTTAAAAGGAGGTAAAAACACAAAAAAGAAAATTCAGTTCTTGCAATGTCATCAAATTAAGAGCTTTCAAGCCAGAAATTTCAATCATAAGTAGCTATGAAAATAAAACTGCTCAGCATGGGTTGCAATGCAAACCAAGTGTGGCAACTCTCTTGTTTTCTAACAGTAGGTAAAAACAATTCCTCTTAATCAAGTTTGCCCCTTACTCCCTACAGATACTTTTATATTTTAATTAATCATCTACATTTAAGCTAATTGACATGAGCAAACACCACTGAAACAGTAGTCTCACATTTCTCTGCTCAAAAGTCTACATATTGCAACCTCCTTGTACCCAATTCCTACTTCATTCACAGGAGAAAGCCAGACAACTACCCAATTATTTATTATCTTCCTCTTGAAGATTAAATTATCCAATTTTGGGGGCTCTGCAAAAAATACCACCTTGCACTCCTTATGGTCATTCAAAATCATGTTGCAGTGATTTATCTTTGTGCATTACCATTTTAAGGCCACAAATATCCTGCACTGCCACTGTTCTTACAGCTGGATTACAGTAATCCACTGATTAATGTAACCACCTCTACATTTTTTTTCAAAAGTAATGTGACTGGTTTTGCATCAAGCCAAATGATTAGTGTCCACATATTGACTAACACAGGCCAAGACAATGACCACCAACAGGAAGATGGTAACTTCTTTTTAAGATATGCCTGCTTGTAAACAACAATCAGCATAACATTTATGGATGTTTCTCCTTGAGAAATTCTAAGTCTATGTTTGTGTCAAGTGCAGCTAAGTGCCTGTAATACATTAACTTGTACAGAAAGAATAACACACTCAGCACCAGCAGAGCACTGAGACTGACAGCCAAAGATTTTTCTCCTTTTATAATTCTCAGTACAGCTCTGTGGGAGGGGAGAAGGAAAAAAAGGATGGAATTGTATTGGCTTTGTGTGGCAAGGTTTTGGCAGTGGAGGGCAAAGAGGGCGGTTTCTGAGAAGCTGCTATAAGCTTACCCCTTGTCCAAAAGATCATATTACAGCCAACTCCAAGATGGACTTGCCACTGGCCAAGCTAAGCCCACCACCAACAGTGGCAACGCCGCTGGAAGAATTTATTTAAGAAGGTGGGGCAGGGCAGGAAACCTGCTGAAGAACATCAGCTGGAAAGAGTTGAGAATATGTGAGACAACCCTGCAGACACTAAGGGCAGTAAAGAAGGAGGGGAGGTGCTCCAGGTGCCAGAGCAGAGATTCCTTTGCAACCCAGGGCAAGGCAGATTGTCCCCCTGCAGCCAATGAAAGTTAATGGTGGAGCAGATATCCACCTGCAGCATAAGGAGGACCCCACAATGGAGCAAGTGTATGCCCAAAGGAGGCTGTGACCCTATGAGAAGCCCACACAGGAGCAGACTTCTGGCAGCACCTGCGGACCCATGGAGTAAGGAGCCCATATAAAATCAGGTTTGTTGTCAAACCTTGTAACTATGGGCACCAACACTAGCACAGTCCATTTGTGAAGGGACCCATGGAAAGCACCCATACTGGAGCAGTCTGAAGCACTACAGCCCACAGGAAGAACTCGACAGATTTGTGGAGAACTGTCTCCATGTGAGGAGTCTACCCCTGGAGAAGGAAAGAGTGGCAAGTCCCAAGTTGGGTCTGTTTTTTTCCCCATGATAGTAACTAGTGTATGATCTTCCTTTCCTTATCTCAACCCATAAATCTTTCGTTATATTTCCCCCCTTGTTCAGCTAAGAAGTTGGAGTGATAGATCAGCCTTGGTGGGCACCTGGTGTCCAGCCAGGGTCAACCCACAAATGAAAGCTTTTTAAGCAGGAAAATGTCCATTGTAGAAGTTGGAAGAGGTTTCGGTTTGTATTTCTTCCAGCAGCACCCCTGCTGCCTAGAAAGGCAGTTGTACACAGCAACTGTTGCTCAGATATGCAATGCAACGGGTACAGCTCCTCATTTCAATTCAAGCCTCTCACAGCAGAACTCACCAAGACGTATACATTATCTGCACAGCAACTGGAAGATCCTGACAGGTGACTACTAAACACACTAAGCCCCCTCCTCTCTAACTTCCACTAGAAGAAAAAAAAAAAAAACAAAAAATAAGAGCTATCAAATACCAAAATGCCCTAATCTAATAAGGAAACAGGAAAGGCCAGTTACAGAAGAAAACAAAATAAATAATCCACCACATGGCTCTTCCTACTGCAGCCATAAGAAAACACCCATTTTCAAAGTGACTGAAAAGTTGCAGGATGCTGCAGAGACTAATGCTGGACATTTTGTTAGACCAGCCTGGCCAGTTGTGGACCAGAACAAACACAAAGACAGCCAAATACAGTGGGCTCCCCATGTTAAAAGGTTCCCACTTGCTTTATACTTAGCCTGGTGCAGCATCAGCAGCTCTAAACTGCCAAGAACTGTTATCTTTTTCCCCTGCTTAATAAGAACTGATAATCCACACTACAAAACCACAAAATATGAGCCTTATTTTCTCTTTGGCTACACTGATGATAGTTTCTAAGTCTGTGAACACCCTTTCAATAAAACCTTCACTAATCATTTTTCTATATAAAATGGAAGTCCTAAGCTACACAGTCAAGTCTCACAAGCGTAGGAGGTGAATCAGCAGAAACACTGCAGAGCTCCTAATGTCTTAAAATGGTACCAACATAGTCTAAAAAGGTAGCCTACATAGCAACTGTTGCTAAGATGAAGTATTCTACTGCAATGAGATGCCCAAGACTTCTAGACTAGGAAAAACATTTGATGAGTGCACCGCTCATCTTCCTAGATGTACACCTGCGTGCAGTCTGGAACTCTAACTACCTGGTGCCTCATAAACCTTAGCAGTTCAAAATATTGTATTTTGATGGCTTCAATATCACACTATTATGTACAAAAAAACATACTACTAGTTTTAGGCACTGAAAAAGCACCAAAGATTCCTCCTTACCCAAAACAAGATGGAGATGCCACAATGATCCAATAGTGTAATGGATTTTAAAAGAGTATTATGCACTGCTTACCCAACAGGTCTTTTAATACAGTAACCAAGCTGTACTGCTCTGAGCAGGACAGGCAAGGAACCTATTAAAAAATATAAGGGGAAAAAAAGAAAGATAAAAACTACTCATTTAAGACATGAAAAAAAATGCCAGTTCCCTATGCTGTGATTTAACACCAAAACAAGTCCATCTTCATTCCATTCTGTGGTACATTTAAAGTATTCAATAACATTCAACAGCATTTCAAGCACAAGTCTCCAGATTAAAAACATTTTTTCTTGATATTTTATTGCAAAAGGTTACACAGCACATAGATATTGTCAAGCCTTGATTTTCAGGATCAGAGTATACAATTTCAAAACAGAGCTATGTTTCCACCTGATAGTGAATTGAATTTCAGTATCTCTTGCTATGTGATACAGAAGAACAACAGGCTTAATGACAACAGCCCTGTCTAAAACACAGGGTAGTGACAGAATGGTACTATTATCACCAGCTAAATAAAATCTTCTGTAGCTTAAAGGCAGCAGCATCCCACAGTAAAAACACAAGGTCCATCTGAGCTCCTAAGCCCCCAGCCTGTGGTGTAAATCTAACAGGTTGTGAAGCACACTATGAATCCAGGCTCTTTTATCACAGATAATCAAACTCTCATTCCCATAATAAAAACCACATTCACTGCAACCAGCACATTATGTACAAGAACACACATGCACAAACATATCAAACACATACAGTTTAATTGATCCATTTGGGAAGAGACATCAGGTAGTCTTTATATTGGTAAACAATTACTCATAGAAGCCTCAGCTATTCAGTGACTAAGTAACAATTGCATAATATGTTTCTCAACTAGTGTATTTCATGTTTTCTTTCCAAATTATTCCTATAGGACAGAGTTTAGCTTCCTCAAAGAAATAAATTAGCAAAATAATTTCTCAGGATTTTAGTTCTTTTTAATTTCATAAACCAAACTTTTTAAAGTGCATTTGTCAGGATGCAAAGCAAGTCACTAGGAACAGAACAGAATTATGCTGCCTGGAAATGAAGTGCTCTAAGTACTGCCTAAAAGAAACATTTTTTCTTTTTTAATAAAAAGTACATCTAAACCCAAAACCACTAACCCACAAAAAAGTACTTCCAAAGCCTGCTTGGATTTGAAAATGTATTTGCTTTGGAAAAGACATTTTAAAGTGTCATAGTCCTTGCCTCACAAATGCTTAAGAGTGAACAAAGACCAAGACTTTAAAAAAAAATCCACATTAACTCAGCTCCCAAATGATTTTGGGCACTAACTAGAAACTGCAACTCTCCAGAAACTCTCCAGCATCTTCCCCAGACAATAAAATTAATATTTAAAACTTAGGCCACATTACAGCAGAATATGGCAGATACAGGACCAGTCACATTGATTACTTGGTTTTCGGTCAAGCTGGTGACAAACACCATCTTACGTTCTTCTGAACAACGAGTTCTATGTGACTTAACACCTGAGGTTTAGTACATGATGAAATAAAGCATGGTATGGCATTTGTAAAAACAAGTGACACTAAGGCCATGCTTAATTTACATGATCTGAAATTAAAGAACATTCAGAACAACGTGACTTTCAGTGAAAGCTTGTCAAAGCAGCATAAAGCGATTAAAAATTGCTGTGTTTCAAAGCAAATCTGCCTGCCACAAGCTCATTCAAGTAGTAATGTTTTTTGGCACTAGTTCTTAGCCCATGATCATGTATTTGTATTTCATGAATTGTGAAGTCTATAGGCTTCCGACACTTAAAGGAGATTTAGCGTGTGCGTATTCCTATCTAACTCCAAGTTAGCAACTAGCTGCATCAGCCCACCTAATAAAGTAGGATGCAATATCCACAGAGGCCAAAATATCGCTAGCACTCCGCCCATTTTCAACTGAGTACAAATGCAGAATGTATTTCCCGTCCCTGCGTGCTGCTGCTGAATAGCCTGAAGCATGACAAATTCAATTTGAATTTGTCACACTGGAGAATTTTTACTACATCTTTCAATTGCATAGTGACCCACAACACAGGTGCTTGCTGTGCTAGCTGGATAAGCTTTTTTCCCATTTTTATCAACACCTTCACAAGAGGTTTCTAAAGCCACTACACACTGCTGAAAGCACAACAGCAGCCCTCAGATTAGTTAAAACTGATGACAACTGAAGCTCGGACTGGAACAGTAACTGCTCAAAGGGCCATTCAACTCATCTTGGTACAGGACTTCAGGAATATGGGGTAGGCATGTATAGATGGGTCCCCCTTCAGTTCTTCCTCTGCCCCATTCCCTGTCATGATTTGCATCCCAAGGATATCTATGGTCCAAGTCTTCTCAACCACTGAAGATAACCACAAACTAATTAGTCTGAAAGAAAGAAAACTTACAGTGGTTTTCCTTTACTTCAGTATGGCAGACAATCAAGAAAATAAATGCTCCTTCTTCTGTTTTAGCAATGCTTTATTCTTGACCCTTGTAACCATCTCTCCCTAAACAAGACTACTGCAATTAATTTACAGCTAATTTGTAAACATCTAGAAAAAAATGTCATCATCTGTATGACATGGTTGTTCCTTTACACTGTAAGCAGATGCTCACTAAATCACAGAATTACCCAGGTTAGAAGTGACCTCCAAAGACCATGTGGCCCAACCTTTCCCAGGCAGAGGAACCTACCTGAGACATAGTACCCTGTCCACTCACATTTTGAACGCCTCCAGTGATGAGGACTCAACCAAGCCCCTGAAGAAGATGTTTCAAAGGCTGATTGTTCTCAGTGCAAATTTTTAAAAAGTCCTTCTTACATTAATTGAAGTCTCTCCTGGTTCAACTTGTAGCTGTCACCCCTTGTCTTCTCCATGTGGCTCCTTATGAAGAGAGGGCCTCCCTCCTCTTTGCAGCTGCCCTTTAAGTCGGGTGATTTTACTCAAAATTTAACATGGTTCCTAAGGTTTTGTCTTTAATACAATACAATAAACCAGGTTGGAAGAGACCTTCAAGATCATCACATCCAACTTATCAACCAATCCAACCCACCCAAACAACTAGATCATGGCACCAAGCACCCCATCAAGTCTCCTCCTGAACACCTCCAATGATGGTGACTCCACCACGTCCCCGGGCAGACCATTTCTAAAGTTACACAAAAGTTTGACTCAAAGTTTTGGAACCATTGTCTTAACCATCAATGGACTAATGAGCATCCATGAGCCTTCAAAGTCCCTCATCATCACTAGCACAGCCACCTTGAACTTCTATGTTTCAATACTGTTATTCTAGAACTAGAAGCAAACTGAATCAGGCTGCATCACAATGGAATTTTTGAAGTAATAGGAAGCTGTGGAATCGCTCCCAGAGATCTCAAAGATCATCACTAGAAAACTTTCCACTTCATGTTTGTGAAACCTGTAACCTAGAGTCTTCACCTTCATCCTTAGAAAGCTTAGCTTCACCAACACAAGCATCCAGTCACAAAAGTACATATGAATACTTCAGTCTTATAAATCCAGTACTTCCCTGAGTTCACACCTTCCTTCCATCAGATACATTTAAATGTTCAGCCAACATAGCTATTCTGTGTTTCGTTTTCAGCCCTGCAACATATGCTTAGAGAAGACTTAAAACTTCAATCTGCATCTTCAGAGCCAAAATTATTTCACTTTGACAACTGTTACTCTGCAATGTCATGAAACTAACACTCCATTTATTTTCCCAGTAACTATTTTGTACTACTTTAACAACCATTACAGCCTTTTTTGCCTTTTTTCCCCCCAAGAAAACACTAGGGTGCCATTATCTAAATATTTAAAAGTCTTTCCCTCCCCCCAAAATATCCAGAAACTAAATCCAAAACATTAGTTATTATTGTTAAACCATTAACTGATAAATCTTCTACGCCAAATAACCACTTAGTCCTGGGCTTCTTTCCCATTTGTTATCACTATTGATTTTGGATAATAGACTCCTTCAAAAGAGTTCCATGTACCATTCTGCTAAGTTCTAACTTCTTTTACTGAGTTTTAAAAGAGTATTAAACAACTTCAACCAAGAATTTTCCTCACCTAGTTATGCGACTATAAGCTGTGCAACACCTCTGGGTTTCTTCAATGAGGCAAGTGGAACACAGTGATCATCTAAACACCTTATATAGGCCAAGGATCATATTTAATTGGCCATTTATTGATGAGGACACAGTTAATGCTCAACAACTGTGTCCACTTAGTACAAAGGGATCCTAACTCACAGATACAAATGGTACTCCACAACAAACAAAAATACACTCTTCAAACTGCAGTTTCACCACTTAGTTGAAGGCTGTCTGCTACTTACACCCTAATACCTGAAAGCATGTTCATTCAACTGGCCACAGTTTTAAACAAGTACAAAACCACAATTCTTCAGAAGGGATACTCTCTCTAAATTACTGTCCTCATACAACCAAGAAAAACCTTCTAGAGACAGAACATGTATGCACAGCTTACTTCCACAAAACCTCTAACTGATCTGAACCATAGAAACTAGAACTTTTTTTAAAATTAAATAATTCTAAGTACTACAATATATTTAACATCATTAAAACAATATCCAAGTTATTCAGGGCTGTCCTTCTTAGCATTCTTTCCAAACTCAATTTCTAAATTCGGGAATTTCTTCGTTGTGTTTATGTATTTTGTTGTCAATTAAGCTAACCATGGCAAACAGTCAGACTACTTAGGTGAATGGTTATGAATATAAGTCACCCTTCTTTGTGACGCCTACTAACAGAAGAGAACAGACTAAAATCATCACAAACTGTAGTACACATTAGCCAACTGACAACTCTGACCAGTCTGTCTCAAAACTTTTATTCCCAGTGAAAGCAAGGTCCACAAGCACCAATAACTGACATGTTCTCTTAACTGCACCTCTCTTGAACACACCCCAGTGTGGCTCCTGTAAATCTTTCTTTCGCTCATCCAACCAAATGTTCTCGTTCTAAAATTTGCTTAATACACCAATCAGAAGCACTGAGGGGTTTGAGCTGCCACTTAAAATGCTGTGATAAGAAGTGTCCTTAGTCAAGAATAGCAGTACCATGCCCTAGAGTGCTGGGGTGAAGCACTGACTTCATTTTCAAAGTGAAACCATCTGCTTCTGGCCAATCTGTAAAATAAATTATAGCTACTCCCCAAATGAGAGATAAGTTATCCGAACAGGTCACACACCATAGGTGGAAAAACGATGGGAATTAATGTTTCTAAATACATTAATCCATGCCACCCAGAAGTCCCACGCTTGTGGTGAGAAATGAAGCTAACGCCCCTTTTTGGCCCTATCCCGGTCAAGAGAAGACAATTCTCGTCACTGCACCATGCTGGCTCCTGTTATCAAGGGAGGAGCCCCTGGGACCTTGCGGTGTTACGGGAGCTCCTGCTCCCCACCAGGAGCGTGGGGCCTACCCAATCCGCCCCCCACTGCCCCCGCCCAGGCCGTAGCCAGAGATAGGGCGAGGGCGGCGGCGCCACCGCCACAGGAAAGCCCCGCAGCCTACAGCTCCCCCCGGTTCCACCGGTCGCCCTGCCCCCACCCAGGCCACGCGCTGCAGATACAACCAGCCCCGCTCCCAACGGCGAGGCCCCGAAACCCCCGTCTGCCTCCAAACAAAGTCCTTCGGGGCCGCGGCACACACCTGCGCCTCCTCCCAGAGCGGCAGCCATGGCTCTTCGCCTTGTCCAGGCGGCGTCAGGTCCCGGCAGCGACCCCGTGCCGCCCTCAAAAGCGATGAAGAGCGGGAGGGACGGGGAAGGGCTCGAATTCAGCGCCCGGCGGCTCCCCGTCCCGCCGCCCCTCCGCACGTACTCGCCGCAGAAGAACAACAAACTACCACAACATGGCGGCCACCGCCACCACCGTCGCTGTCGCCGCTATCCCCGCACTGCATCATGGGATGGCGAAGGACCGGATCCTCCCTCACGCGGAGGCGGGCAGCGGCGCCGCTGGTTGGTCAGCTAGGGCACACGCACGCCGCACGTCAAGTGACGTCACAACGTTGGCCCATGCGCAGTCCGGACTCCTCCCGGGAACTCTGGTCGGGACTGCGTATGCGCCACAGCGTGGCACGTGCCCCCGGAGGGGCGGGCTTAGGCGTGCGCGCGGCCAGGGAAGTGTTGGTGATTTCCGTTGGGTGTGCAGTGAGGAACGGTTGCGGGGTTGTGTCTGAGTGATCTGCATCCTGTCCAGGGTCTCTGCGGGTGGCCCGTGGTGCCTGGGTTTAGCCTCTCCATCATAAGAGAGCAGGATCCCGGCCCTGACTGAGGTTGCTGTGCACGGCCTGACGGCGTGTGGATGCGGCCGGGTGTGCTGCCTTGCCTGTACCTGAGTCGGACTAACAGCGTGGACTGGTAATGGTATTCTTCGTGGCGGCCTGCATACCTTTCTTGCCACTGTAGGAGACTGCTCGCAACACCTCTGAAACGCCTAACTACTGTGTTGCATCGAGGTTTCATTAAGTTGTAGGTCCAGGTTGAATCCACAGTTCAGCTGCTTCATGTGTTTAATAAAACACCATGAATTAATGGGATTAAAATGCACTATGAGAGGCACGGTTTGGGCTATTGTAGGTCTGTGGCTCCCTCATCTGAGGCTTGAGTGCAGAGGAGTTAATGCATAAACTAAAACAGTTGAGGCCTTGCTTCTCTGCTCTCTGGTTACAGACTTCACAGGCTCAATGTCACCGCATGCTAAATGCCATTTGCAAGCTAAAAGTTCTTTTCTCCTAGTCCTTTGTATAAGCGCTCACTTCTGGCCACTTAGCTACATCTACAGCATCCCCACCCTCTGTACCTAGTGATGGTGTGGCTGCAGAGTAAATCAGTTTGAATTGCTGATTTCATGGAAGAGCGACTCAGCTTCCCTTTTGAGTTTCCACCTTTTCCTATTTTTAATGGAAACAAGACTTGAGCCATTCTGCACAGACTGGGTTAAATGCAGTATAAAATTGTGCCTTGATATAAATCAAACTGCTAGGTTATGAAGGAGACAAATCATCTAAAACAGTTTAATGGAGCTTACTCTAACAAGGCTGGTTCAAGTAAACTGCAAAACTTTCCCAGGTGGACAAGTCCTCATGGAAATAATTAACAATGTTAGTATTTAAATTATCGGCGTTATCTGATTAAAGCCTTGCTATGAGAATAGGGAAGTTCTCGTGTCACTTTGTTCAAGGCTCCCTGAAGACATCTCTCTGCATTGCATTTGGTCTCATTTTTAGTTTTTTTTTCACAACTGTACAGTCAGAGATTTATTCTTTACATACTCCTACAACAAGCCAAAATCTGACTTTAATTCAGGAAACAGAGCATCAGTAGGTGATGCTTGCTGATAATACACAGTCCATCAGCCCAATTCTAATTGCCTGTTGTGGAGGTGGTAAGTGAAGTAAATACTACTACTAATGGTAAAAAACATGATGATTTCAGTGTGGCCAAGAGATCAGCCATCACTCCTGAGTATTCATCTCTCTCTGTAGCTGGTTTGAAAACAAAAGGATTTCCTGGCCTAAAGAGGAGTATTCTGGATCCTTTAAAGGCTGGGTGGAAGAGAAGTGTGTGAGGTGAGATTCAGCCAGTCTCAGCAGCAGCCTGTTAAAATTCACAGCTGTCTTGTCATAATTTTCTTATTCCCTTCTGTATAAGCCTGGGAAATGAAGTGTTAAACATAAGCAGTATTCACAATGAGCATCTATGTGCCATTCAGATATGTAGAAGAGCGTATTTTATGCTCTATATTTTTGCTCATTTTAATAGTTGATTTGATTTCCATGACTGGCAATCCAAACACAAATCAAGTTACCGTTGGCTCAGCACACCAATCCAATAAAAAAGAGAAATAACAGGGTCGTTCACTATTAATCTGTTAATATACAGACCCTTCAGCCATTTTGCACAGCTCTGGTACAAAAAAGTGGCTGTTTCCATCTATCTGAACTTTAGCAGCTGTGAAACAGAGACCTAAACTATGGTGATAGACAGGTATGGTGACTCTACTCACCATCAGTCAGCCCTCTGTGAATTTTCAAATTCAAGGAACTATAGCTACTCTGGATTCTGTATCAAAGCCTCCAACTTTTCCTCAATAAAAGGAGAAAAATGCTATGAATTGAAGTGTGCTCATGTCTTTCTGTAAACAGACATTAACATACTTGTCACTTCTGGAATCCATTAAATAAAATGATTTTTTGGTGAACTAATAGTCAATTGATTGAATACTTTTGGGAGTTCCACATAGATAATGTATTTTCCCTTGTGCCTTCCAAAGCAAATCTATCTGCACTTGAGAATGCAATGTACTATCTTGCAAGGGGATTAAGTAACTAACTTAGCAAGAACTCAAGAAACCTGTAATCCTGGCTCTGCACTTGCTATCTGCATTGCTGGGGCAGGTTGTCCTGCATCTGCTGCCCTGGATTTCCCTCTCTGAGCTAGGGAGAATAATGCTAAACTTTTTTGTTGTTGTTTTCCTAATTATTTGAAGCCTTTTGGTAAAATTCATTGCATCCTAACGTCTCTACATTAAGCTGTTTCCACAGCAATAGTTATCACTTTCATTTACACTAGTTTTGGATATTAACATTTTTGTCTAAATTATTTAGTAGTTTGAAGCAGTAACATTGGGGGTTTTTATATATAGTTAAATCACTATATATTTTTGCACTCATGCTCAAACTGTTAGAAATCATCAGTCAGAAATCCAGTAAAGCAGACTCTCAAGTTTAATTCGATTCAATACTTAAGTACTAAGATCAGTGTTACCCACAACAAATGTCTGGTAATTCTTTAGAGAAAATGTACTTCTAGATTATTATTTAACCTTAGTTACCTCTTTGTGAACTTTCATTCTAGTCTGGTAAAATCAGACTGAGTTTTCTTACCATCACAGTCTGGCCGAGGTTCAGTCATGGATTTAGCTCTTAACCTTCTTGTGATGAACCTCTCAAAGTGACATCTAATGCCAAGGCACCATCTTCTGTTTGAAGTTAAGCCTGTCATTGGACAAGTTCCTTCAAATCAGGCACTGAGCAGGTCTTGAGTTATTTCAGCAGCATTCTGTGTTGCAGAAAATGTTCTGTCACACCTCAGAGGAAATTCTGGATTTAAAATGTACAAATGACGAGTGCAAAAGAAAATGTGCTCTCTTCTAAGTGCTGCTGGGTCTGATCTATGTATGTCCTATAGGTAATAGCACACAGTGCGTCTTGAAAGATAAACACAGGTGAAAGATGCTTAGGAAATGGGGAAAACTTTAAATAATAATAAATATCTTACTTAAGGAAACAATGTGTGGATTAAAACAATTAAAATATACAAAAAATACTGATGTGATAAACTTTGAACAGAAAACACTCTGTGTTACAGCCTCCAGACTAACTAGTTTCAGAGCTGCAGGCAGTGTTCCTGTGCTCTGGAATCTTTCTGTTTCTTTCCCATTCTTGTTACTTATTTATCCACTTGATGCAGCCATCTGCCTTCTTGTCTGCATTCTGCTTGATGCATCTTATTTTGGCTGTAATTTCTTCAGACCAACGTGACCTAAAGACCCCTGAAACAGCAGCTGGAGTAGGGAATAAGAGAGCTTATGTGCTGAGAAATGGTCTAAAGCAGCAATGTGTCTGTCAAATGTGTATTAATGTATCATCCTTAGAAAGCTGGTCACCCACCAAAGATCATAATCTCAACAGAACACATGTATTGTTGAAGTACAGTGTAAAATGTAGAACTTATAATCAGCTCCAGTTTGCTGCAGGGAGGCTTGGGCTGTAGGTTTGGGTTCTGGACTGAGGGCAGCATACAGTTGTCTGAATATTGTCCTGGACTAGAGGAAAGAAATCAAGAAACACCAGAGGAATCGAAATGTTAAACATATTACAACATTTTATTTGTAATGGGGGTTTATTTTCATTATTTTTTTTTTAACCTGAATGCTGGGAGACTTACTGAGTATTACTTTGTTTCACCAGGAAGCCCGTCTGTTGTGCAGCGCAGCAGGGGAATCAGGGCGAAGCTGACAAATGTGAGGCAGTCCTTCCTTTCCAGAAAGACTCAGCATATAGCAGAGAATGTCTAAAATACCCCATTCTTAGGTAAAGGGAGTGGTACCCCATGATAAACATATCAGAATAAGTGTTTTCCCAAGGTTTCCTGACACAGAGCCAATGTATGGCATTGTTTGCTTTACCCAACTGCTGAGTTTGGGGAAAGGCTTGCTTTCTCTGGACGCAGGCCAGGCTGGCCCTTACACTCTGTGAAAAGCAGAAGAACACATGATAGCTCTAGGGAAACCTCAGAGTATCACAAGCAACTTCTGTGGCCTAGATACTTGTGGCCCATACCCATGGGCGAAGCTCTGTGCCCCACAGAGCCTCGCTGGATGTAGAGACATGGTGCACAGGTACCAAATGTCAGCTATTGTACATGAACTTCCAGATCACAGCTTACATTCCTAAGAACTCCTTGTAACAGAAGGCTATAATCCTGTTAAAAGCCTCTGGGAACTACTGCAATGCAAATAATAGTAGCAATAATTAGCTCTGCTTTAATTGATACTGTGTATTCCTCAAATGTCAGTGAAAATTTACTTTGCTAAGCCAACAACTTCTCCCCTGGAACTCTGCTGGCTTTACCAGAATTACATGAGGGGTGAATTTGGATCATTGTAGGTTCCTGGCATAAATTATCAGCTGTTGATTTCTTGCCCTTTAAAACTTGGCAAGCATACAAGAAGAGTTTGCCAGACACGCAAGAACTAGGCCTATGCATTTATGGGGAAATCCTTCGGGACTATGCACAGAAAGGAGTACAATTTGCTAGAAGTACCCAGCTGTGAAATCCAAGAACTCCTGCTCACAGCTCTAGCAACTTAGAGTATATTTACCCTGGCCTCAGTAACAGTGGTTCCTGGAAGCAGTTTTTGTGCCCTCAGCTTTATGAAAGCTTGAGTATGATTATAACAAACTCTGTAAATGTGTGGAGATGCTAAATATACAGAACAACTGTAACAGAGATGATTTTGGTTGGCATAATCCAGAGCCATTTTATGTTTACTCCTGTTTATTTCAGTGGACAGGAATTGTCTCTGCTTAACATTGAGAGTATATTGAGTACATCTGGCATAAATAAGCAAAGATAACACAAAACAATCAGCATTTTGAGGATGAACAAGAGCCACACCTGGACCTTTCATCTTACTGAGCACCCAAGAGTTTTGATGCTCCGTCCATCATGGACAGGTATCTGTGTTGTAGCCCTTCTACGACTGTGTGCTCAGACACTCCTTGGGGATTCTTTCTAAAGGAAGGACAAATGTGCTGTAGCTGGCCAAAAGTTAGATGCTGAATCTACTCATTATGTGAAACTCCTCCATCTACTACTGTGAGATGGACTGAATGGCAGCTCTCAGCTGTGGGACACTTGTCTTGACAGAAGTGAAATAATTCCAAACTGAAGTGTCTCTGTTTTGATAGCACTGAGCAAGATTAGAGCTGGTAGCAGACCTCAAGACTAAAATTTTTCACATTTACCAGGAAAAGGCTCCTGATGTGTAGAGCTTCAGTACATATTTCAGGAGCAAGCCATTTCTGTGTTTGCTGGGCCTAATGGGTAATGGGTTTAGTCTGTAATTAAGTTCTTCAGAGATTCAGGGATACAATACACCCAATTTTATGGATTATCCATATGTACAAAACTGGTTTTGCCAAATAAAATCAGGAACAGATCACTCTAGCACATTACCAATAAGCCAATTAGTGAAATGAAGCACTACAAGTATTAGACTTCTTTATACAAATATGTGTGCCTGGAAAAAGAATCGTTTGAACTGGGTTGAGTATTCACAAACACCCATCCAGTATATCTAGTGATAGTTGCTATATCTATTTTTGATCTGTTCCTTTTTTTTCACCCTGCCATGTGTGGATGTAAATGCAATGAGTGATGTGCACCTTAATGAGTAAAAGGATGATCAGGAATTAGACCTTAGAATAGCTGCATTTGTACCACAGGCTTCACAACATCTTTTAACATTAACTTTGGTTATACTGTTTTTCCATGACAGCAGCATCAGTATTTTATTTGGGCCAAAATCCACAAATCCCTCACGTTCAGCTTATTTTGTTACAAGGACGACTGACAGAATTAGGCCCTGTGTATCAAATTAGTTTCATCTGGGAACCTTAGTTTGTCTCATCGATACAACAAATGTATTTATCACATGCTGTCCACATCAAGCTGGGCAGCTTCTCTGTAATGAGTTCCTTGCAGCCCAGGAGCAGGTTATGGAACATGACCCATCACAGCGTGCTGTGGTACAGGGAGCCGATAGAGATGCATTATCCAATGCAGTCTCTGAAGTGCTATCTTGTATAACAAATTATTGAATTCATTGTACATAGTACTAGGATTTAATTAAGCGATAAGGCCCATCATAGTGGTTCTTTATCTAGCAGATAAGGATTTACCAAGCTTACCTAAGAGGTCTTTATCTGGAAAGATAAGAAAAGGGTACATAAGGTGCCTTCCCCTGTTTTTAAATCGTTAATTGAAAAGACCTTATTTTTCAAGTTCTAGGTTGTTGTCTTTTCTTCATGGCTTACTAAAAGAGATTCAGATGGACTTATATAAGGGAGGTTGTAGCAGCAAAGATGTTAACAGTGGTCTTCAGTGGGTGAAATAAATAGGATTTACAGAGTTTTTAATTACAATGCACCAGCTCTTAGCTCAGCTGAAAATTTAGCCTCTGGTCTGCAGGAGATTTTCCAAGATGCCGTAGCCATAAAAGAAATTAATCACTGCTGATTTTGGAGGGCTACAATTGTGATTATGTTGTAAAGTTTAGGGAAAAACAATGGATTACACAATAGTAGAATATAAGGAATAGAGATAATTCCAAGACAGTTTTTTTAATGACTGTACTATCAGCTAAGCTAAATGACGCCAAAAGCTCTGTTCTTTTACCTGCGTGATGTAAAGACAAGCAGAAAATATATGAAGAAATTAAGGCTAATGCAAAGAACTGGCACTTAAAATAAGATGAACACACTGGAAAACACGAAATAATACTACTGATGATGATCACTGGAGGTGAACACAGAGGAAATTCCAGAGAAAGGAGAGATCATGGGTTTTTTTATGGGAGAGACATGTAACAGCCGCTGTGTGGTTGAAAGCAGAACGGGATCTTCAGATTCAGCAGATTTAAGACTTAATGTTACAGACACTTATAAAATAGAATCCTTTCATAAAGGTTCACTTCTTTTTTCTCAGAAGTGGATAGGCTGATGCCTCCCCTCTCTTAGAGGAAAACTGTTGTGCAATGTCTTTGTGCTAATAATTACCTGAGATCTGCCAGCTTGTGGTATGACTGCGTCCCTGGCAAGTCCATACTTGTTTGGGTTTATGTGCTGATACTATCTTCTAGCATAAGTGACATTTCTTCCTTCCCAGTGTTTTCCTTCCCATACCCCTATAAGCCCAGACAGCAATCAACCTTTACCACGTTATGTAAACTGAGCTCCCTTTGGACCGTTTTTGCCATGGCAGGTCCAGAAGTGACAGCCACAAATTGACTCTCTACCTCTTTGGGGACCAGGGACATATCAGTCTTGCTGTTTGTTCCACTTCAGGTTGCTTTGTGTGGGCTCTGTGAAATTCTACCGAATTTCCAGGCATCCAAGAACCTAAACTGCCAGATACTGGAAATCCAGTAGGTCACTGCCCAAAGCAGTTGTCTACCACATAAATTGATAGCATTGGCAGCTCTGCTTGTGAAAGGCTCCCTGTTCCCCAGATTGTATTAATCATCCTACTCTGCACCTGTTCCAGCTTGAATTCTTCATGCTTGAACAGGGGCAGTAAAGCAGGGTCTGAAGGGATCAGATTGTATTAGAAGCGCTTGGAGCAATTCAAGCCAGGGCCGAGTAGCAATTATAATGAGCGATACCCTCCAGGTTACACAAGAGGCAAATTGCCTCGGTGGTGAGAGGAAGTTTGTAGCACTGCTCCGAGCCTATTTGTTCAGTAACCAGGAGATTTAATTTCCATTGTTGATAATCTGACACCTTTTATGGGCAATTGATTCACTTTTTTAAAAAGTATCTGGCAGGGAAGCAATAAGTGAGTGGAAAGGTGTGAATTAAAATGTGTACACAGCTAAAGATGATTACTCGGATATTTGCTTAGACCTGAAATCCCAGCTGTGAAGCTGGTATTATTCTGTCTTGCTCTGAGTGCCTTGTGGTAGTTGCTTCATAGGCAATTTCTCTGGTATGTCTTTTTACTTATTTATTTACAGCTGAAAACTGATCAAGCTTTCTGCCTCAGAGAAAGCTATAAGCACAGTCCCTCACCTCAATATACCCCACATAGAGTTCCCGCACCTTTATGTAGCCTCTCATGACTGCAAGCCTTTGAAACAGGTCTCTGGTGGCTCATACTCTAGAGAAGCCAACAGAGCTGCATCCACTGCCTTCAGCAGAGTAACTTTTCCACCAGGTACTTCACACTTCACTCAGAAAAATGTTTTACCAGAGTGTTGCTACCAGGTACTCTGCTGTCCTTTTCTTCCTGGACAACTACCAAACAAACTCAACCCCCTTTGCTTACATGTGTTTCAACACAACTTTATTTCACTTGGTACACCTGAATGATGTCTTCAAATCACACTGTGGTGGGAGCTGCCCCAATCAGCAGTGTGTGCTCTCTCAGTGTGGTTGTTCCATTAAAGCAATGTGAAAGCTACAACTCTGTGTCCACCGTCATTCTGTATTAGGAGTCAGGGGTAAGGTAATGATATGCAAGCTTGATCCTTCTGTAATGCTTTCCTTGGAAGTACAGTTCTGCCCTTTCTGCTGTCAGCCTGCATTTAGAGTGCGAAGAGTGCTGCATGACTTGAAAGCAGCAGTAGGCAATTCCCAGTCTAAGCCTTAGACATTTACATATTTATACTCACTTCAGTGGAGTAAATATGCTATGAATAAATCCTATTATGTTTGAAACTGTACTTACAGTATAATAAAAACACACAGTACGGCTGTGCAATCTCAGGCCTTCTCTCACTGTCAGTATGGCATATATTCACTAAATTATGTATTGTTAACATGGCATTCAGCTTCCAGCAGCTGTTAGAATACCTTGTATAATATGAGAAAATAATGAGGGAAAACTCCTTTAGTGTTTAAACAAGAAGTGAAGAAGAAACACTGACTGCAGGTAAAAGTTCTGTGGGAAATGGTCAGTCCATGAGGGTGGCTCTACATCTGTTATTTTTGTGATTATCGCTTTTGAAGTTGTGCACATCTGAATGTGCCATCTAAGGCAGATGGTTTCCTCAAAGGACATAGCCAGGTATTGCTGATACAATGCTGTGACATTGCACATGTCACAACCGTATGCTGGTGCTGTGTTCTGGGGAAGAGATCATTTGACACCTGCCAAATTTTCTTGGAGTTTCCTTACTGAAAGGAGGCTGCATGGGTTTAGTTGATGGCTGGGGTTAAATAACAAGAAGTATGTGATGGGAAGAAGAAGAAATGCTGTAACCTGTACTTACCTCAGAAGAACACCTTTAAGCAATGCTGAAGTGGCTGTGTTTACTTTAGGACATGAAACTTTTTATGGAGCTGGCATGTTGTGACAGTGGTCATTTCACTCCTCATGACTACCACTCTGTTCCTTTATGATCCTCAGAACTGTTTTATAAATATATTGGTTGTCTTGCTTTGTACATTTACTTTGGGAAGTCTTTGGGATAGGAACAGTCACAAATGCTAGGAAAAGGCACATTGCATTCTCAGTAGGAGTCTCTGGGTATAATGAAACCACAAAGACCTTTTAAAAACATTGTTTCGGTCAAAGTTTGCAGATGATAAAGAATTGGTATGCAGTTCCACTCTGAGCAGCTACTGAAAAAAGTAGCCCAAGAAACAGAAGAAATAGCTTGTTTACTGCCTGTCCTGGTTTTGTTGGGATAGAATCCCAGGCCAGCCATGGACGTCAGGCCATTAGCAATTCTGAGTCAGCCAGGACAGCTGGCAGGAGTTGGCTCACAGGTATATCCCAGACCATGAGCATCACAAGATAAAGGAGGAAGTTTGCTGGAAGGGCATCTTCTATTAGACCTTCCTGCTTGGGCTTCTCCTCACTCTGCTTTTCTTCTGCTCTTGAGGGCTGCCTTCCTGCTCAGTGTGACTGCTGCACCTTCGCAGGGCTGAATATAACTTTTTACATCTTGCATTGACACTAGTATCAATGTGGATATTTCATTAAATCTGGTTTTATTTCCACCTGTGGGTCTTTCCTCTTCCTGCCTCCCCGTCTCTGCTGGGGAACGGTCATCAGGTAATAAAGACAACTGCTATAGTTCAGCCCCAGGTACAGGTTAAATGTAGACACTACCTTTCACTGATATATGGATCAAATTTTCTCTCTCTTTTTTTGTGTTTGTTTGTTTGCTTGTTTTCGGTTTGGGTTTAGGGAAAACAGAGATTTCCTTCTGTTAAGTGGAAGTGTTGAGATTGTGATATATTCACAGGCCATTTATTCAGTCAGTGCATCCTCACTTCACACCATTTATCATAGGATCATTATTTTAAAAGCGAGTGAGTCCTTGATTGAAGAGAGTGACTACACCTGCATCAGTGAAGAGAAGACATCTGAGATTACCCTCTGGTCAAGCTCACTGAACTCCATTATGCCCAAAACAGACTCCCCTCAGCAGTCAGCACTATCATGCTTATTTTTAAATGAAAATAAAATTATATCTGAGGACTAATGGTTTATTATAGATATATTTGAGCTGCTTCAGCTATTGCTAGAAGTCTAGTGTCACAAAACTCAGTGCAGGCTAATTTTCCATTCTTCTGAGGTCCATGATTACAGAAATACTTTCAGGATTACAACGCATATCAGGGTAAAGATGCTAATATGAACTCATTTCCACCGAGCTCAAGACCCAGAAATAGGCCAGCTACAACAGCATGAGGCTCCAGATACATCATTTTGTCACAGTCAGACTGCTTCCCAGACAGTGCAGTGTAGATCTTCACAAGGGTGTTGTCCAAGATCACACAGGAAATTTAACCTCATGGCAAAATCGAATCCCTCTCCTCTAACTCTCAGCCTTATGCAGGACTGTTGACTCATTGTTCCTCTCTTTAGGAGATTAGATTTCATTTCTGTGGCAAATGAATCTCCTGAAGATCGTTGTTCCCCAGAACACAAACTGCTGACAGTTGTTCCCAGACTTGAAGCCCCATAAAATAAATTATGTGGTTTTCTGCTGGGAGGGGGGGGGGGGCAGCAAGATGCTTTTAAATCTGTGACAAATATATTTCTAGATTGACTCTCTCAAGGTTATAGTTGGTAGGAATTTTGCCAATTTTCAGCAGATATAGTCCTGAGAAATTTGAAAGCCTGAAGACATCGAGCAAGCTTTCATTTTGGAAAGCACAGGAAACGGTACACAGAGAAAACTTTTCTCCAAGACACAATAACTTGACAGTTCTTCTGCTGAGGATAGTGCACACTAGAGCAAACCAATATCTTAATTAATAATCCTGTCTACTCAGTACAACTGCTGTAATCCTGAGAAGAATCTTGGCTGAATGCAACAGCTTTTTAGACTTCTGTTTGATTTGCTCTTTCAGAACTGTAGTGTTTTGAATATAAATAAACTGCTAATGAATATGTATATGTTTCCTGATGTAGAGTAGCTCAGCAAAAACTCTAGGACTGTTTTGTAGCTTGCAATGAATATGCTGCTTTGATGTTTTTGCTGGGTTTGAAATGCAGTCATTATGTTTGGATCACGCATCACTTTACTGATTCAGTTAGACAAAGAAACTAAACTTAGACAAAATATTCAAGACAAGAACATTTTTCAACCTCAGACTGCAAAATACCTTGAAATCTATTTTCAATAGCTGCAAGACAGTTAAATTCATTTCATAACACAGAGCAAGCCTGATTTTTACCTGTTAGGAAAAACAACAAAACCCACCATTTTCTCATCTGCTTAAACAAGAAGAACAAATGAGTTGAGAGACACCAGAGGACTAGAAATGTCCATGTGAAAGCCATACAGAGGCACAAAATTCTACGATTCTATGATTCTATGTTTGAAGACACCACGAGAGCACTTTTAGTGTCTGCTGTGTGGATCTAAATACATAATCCTTGTTCATAAGCAGTCATATAAATGTGGGCAATGTAAACCCCAAAGTTAACAGACATCTCAACCTAGTTGCATGAACTCAAGGTTTTCTAAAAGCCAACATGCATAATATTCCCAATGGAAGCCACTGTGCTAGGTGAAACTTTATTACATAAATGCTATAGTTAGTGCAATGCACGCAATTCAGTAAGTGAAATTAACTGTACCTGCAAAATCTGTTTTAAGTCATCACCATAGCCCCTGGAATAGCACAAAGTTCTTCACTGAGAGAGTTGTTTGCCATTGGAATGGGCTGCCCCAGCAGGTGGTGGAGTCACCGTCCCTGGAGGGGTTCAAGAGGGGATTGGTTGTGGCACTTAGTGCCATGGTCTAGTCATGAGGTCTGTGGTGACAGGTTGGACTTGATGATCTTTGAGGTCTCTTCCAACCTTGGTGATACTGTGATACCTGCTTAGATACTGCATCCAGCATCTCCCTAGTGAAACCAAATGGTTTCAGGTATTATAAACACCATGCCAGAGCTGCAGAAATGTTCATTTGAACTTTTAGTAGTCTGGCACAAAGAAAGATGTGCTGTTTAAATCTTTAGGTAATACCTCTGTCAGCATTTTAGCTTCTTTATTTGGTTGCTTGGGTTTCTCTCCAAACCTGGTGTGCCTGTAGAAACGGAGCATGGCTCATCTTCTGCAAGTGAGCACTCATGTACCCTCCCCACAGATGTAATTTATTTTCAAGTAAAAAGACCTTTGACATCTTTGTATATCTTATAGATCCTATTGTTCTTGGTACCAGGAACAAGGTTACTACATTATGTCTAGTAAATTAAATAGATTAAATCTTTCCTTATGTGTGTGATGCTCCTGTGATGCAGCCAACTGGGGATTCATGAAACCCTATTTTTACTGATGACTTAATGCAGAATTCCCAGTCCTTGAGGGGGAGGGGACCATTCCTGTAACCAGTGATGTTCAAGTGTCTGACATGAGCACAAGACTGCAGCCCTGTAAGAAAATTATCATTGCAATCAGCTTTACTGCATCCTCAAAAAATCTCCAGTGAGGTCACTTGATGCCAAGTGGTTTGCCATGGTAACTCCAATTCCAGCCTCACACTGGTGCTACCTGTCTGCATATTTGTGCAGGCAAGGCAGGAGGCTCTGACGCTGAGGTTCCACAGTTCTCTGTTCATTTATGTCCCTGGTGTCACTCCCAAGGTGGTGTCAGTAGAAGAGAGCCCTAGGAGCAGACCTGTGGCACACCAGCAAGTGTTGTTTCCCTCAGGCATAGGTGCCAGATTGCAGGTGCCAGTGGGAGGAAGGATACTTCTCAATCAGCATTGTGCTGTGATGAGTCCAGTCTGAGCTTGGGTCAGGTTGCCTTGCTCACAGGCAGGGCCCACAGGTCTGGAGAACGTTTCAATTCCAGCTGATGAAGCTGACAGGTGTCAGGCTGAAGCTGTGGTCAGAAGGCTGCTTTCTGAAGGGAGCTGCTGACCTTCTTGCTAATCTGGGGAGAGCAGTGTCCAAGTGCTCCAGCTAGAGATTTGCAGGGAAAGCTGAAGCATGTTTTTGCAGGCACTTAAAGGACAGATTAATTCTGTTGATTTTTTTTTCCCTGACAAATATTTTGTGTTAGTTATTCAGAAACTAGGACTGACAGTTAACATTCCTCTCTTTCCAATGGGAGCTATGCCAAAATGCATGTTTGCTGGCTATCACGAACCAATGCTACCTGCTCACATATATTTGCATAGTCAATTGAATCACCTCAAGAGCAAGTGCCTTAGTTACTGATTGCACAAGTACTAGCTTGTGTTCAGTCCTTAAATTTGCACAGCAGCTGTGGAGTTGTATTAAACATTATTTCTGGAAGTGCTTTCAGGCCATGCTGAGTATCCTGGTAGCAGAATGGGTCAGCAGTGCTGATTAGTGCCTGAATTTAGCAAAGGGGATCTTCTGCAGCAAGCTAAGGGAGCACTGTTATCAAATGTTTCTGTTTTGAAAGCTGGGCTTTGTGGACTAACGATCCTGCCAATTTGATCTTGTTCCAGCAGTTATTCCAAAGAGTTGATGTGCATGCAGAGTCTGACTACATCATTCTGACTGTAAGAAAAGAGTGATCTCTGAAACACATTGGTCCAGCTCTGCGAATGCATATGGGGTGAATACCTCTGAGTTTTGGGTGTGGAAGCTCAGGCTGATAGAGATCAGTGCCAGGTTTTGTCTTTTGTCTCCCAGGAGGCTCAACACAAGACAAGGAAGGAAAATGGCCTCATGATGTCTTTGCAATTCTGGACCTTCAGACAGATCCAACGGCTGGCAGAGTTGCCAACCATCACCTCAAGCGTTGCTATAGCCTATAGATGCTGCCCACAGTTGCCCACAAGCTGCTATGCAACCCAAAATAGCCTCAGCACAAAGCACTCCAGGAAGTCCCCTTTTCTTTTCCCTCCATGTCCCCTTCATCCGGCTCTCTGATGTGGAGGGGTTATGCTGAAATGAAGAGGTTACTTCACAAATGAATTGAATTAATTAAATCCATTTTTGGTGAGTTGAAAAAAAATCAAAAGCATATTTTCTCTTGCAGATTTGAAATGGAAGGGTGTTTAATTTTTCTAATAGTTCTTATCAGTTATTTTTGCTTCTTGAGATAATTTTAATGCTCACTTCATGTCTCTTTGCCTTGCAGGAAATAACAAGAGATATTAGGGGGTTTTCTTTTCCCTTTTTCGTCTGCTTTTCCTCCTGCCCCTCTCTAGCTGTTCGATACTTGCCTGGTTATAACAAATGGTGCAAGGAAGAATGGTTTAAAACAAACCAAAATGAAACAAAACCCCAAACAAACAAACAAACAAACAAAATACCCCAACAACAAACCCAAAACAACCACCAAAACCCCAAGCCACCAAACATGAAAGTCCTCCAAAACATTTAAAAAGTTACTAGATTGATGACATTTCCTTTTCTTTACTATTTTTTCCCCCTTTGGAACACTTCCAAAACTGTAACATTCAGAAAAGCTAGATCTTGATCCTACAACTGTGTAAGAAGTTGTGTATCAGGTCAGAACAAAAGTCCATCTGGTACAAGATTTATCTCCAAGAATGACCCCATAAGCCAAGGCTAAAAAAAAAGGGAGCGGGAACAGTTCTATTTACTCAAAATATTTTCCAGTCACTTGTGTCTTAGGGACTAGAAATGATACTTTGGCATGTAATACCGTTTCACTCTTGTCATTATCAGCTTCTCTTTCACTTGGTGTGAAACCGAGGTTCAAACATAAGGTTAGACCCTTTGCTCCTGCTGCAAAAGTGTTGAATGAGCACATGTGATCACTGAATTTGAGGGGTTCCCTGGCATTTCAGTGTGTGCACAGTGAAATATTTATAGGTGTTCTTAGTTTCTAGATGTGTTATGGCCATTCAGCACAGACTGGTCATGAAAGAGCTTAGTGCAACCATGGTGTGGGAATAAAATGTTTTTTCATATGCAGTACTAGTCAAAGAGGTTATTGGAATATTTCTAAGAGAAATCAATCTCATCAGAGGCAGTAAAAATAGTTAGGGTACATACAGAGAAAACTTGGAAATTAACTGAAAATTATGTTTAGAAATTGTCACTTTAAAAATAGTGGAGAGAAGCAAGAGCCATTTGTTCACTTACTCTTTTCATGTTCCTCTTTCTCACAGAATCACCAAGGTTGGAAGAGACCTCAAAGATCACCAAGTCCAACCTGTCACCATAGACCTCATGATTAAACCATGGCACCAAGTGCCACATCCAATCACCTCTTGAACACCTCCAGGGATGATGACTCCACCACCTCCCTGGGCAGCCCATTCCAATGGCTAACGACTCTCTCAGTGTTCTGTTTCTTCCTGAATAAAGCAATTTCTTTTTAAGAGGTTTTACACTATTTTCTCCTTTACTACAGCATTGATGTATTTTACAATGTGGCTTAACCATCCCATTCCAACATCTGCCATGTTTCACTGCAGAGAAGGTAGTCCCTGATCACTTCATGCCAATATCTGATGAGTGTATCTGATGGGTGCTTCTAGGGGGCTTTGTTACCCTCTCTAAAAATGTATTGAAGTAAGAAACTGTTGCCAGTCAACTGATCAGTGCAAAAAATCTTCCTGGGGTGCTGCTGGGTGTGCTGAGAGGACACTGTGGTCCCCCTGGCCTCCCAGCCTTGATAATGTAGTGTTATGATCATAGAGATGCTCTGCTCACAGAGAGAGCTTCTTGCTCTCCTTTGCCTGTTTGGCTTTTGACAGTTTTTCTGTCTCACTGAACAAGACATCCTGCATCATACAGAAGAGATTATTTTAGTGATGTCTTTGAGGTATGCAAATTGTGAGTGAGTTTGCTGCTTTGAGTCAGTATTTCATTCTCTGCCATGAAGACAAGAACAGGCTGGCTCCTGTGGGTTACCTTGCCATGCCTGCTTCTAACATGCATTTGCCACAGCTTTAAGTTTACATCTGAGACAGGACATGAGCTGTTGGAAAGCCTGGGGTGTTTTTCTTCTCCTCATCTCTTATGTGCATTGCTCTAATTTTGTTTTCCTCACCAGGGATTTTATAGCTTTGTCATGAACTCAAGGTTTTGCCTTTGATTCTGTGAAGCTGCAAGAAGTTTTCACCCCTTATTTTGGATCACAGGTCTGGGAAATGCAACATCATGGTTTCACTCTTCTAGAAAAGGCTGTCAGGGAGAAGAAGGGGAGGAAGAAGAATAATCCAAGGGAGCTTTCCAAGGGTATCTGGTCAGCTTTATGACAGAACAAAGCTGCCTTAACACTTGGGTTCGTTGCTGACTTTTAGGCTTGGAAAATTGCCCATTTGGCTGCTGAGGCAGCAGCCTGAATTGTTGTGCAACTTGGCTGTAAAGGGAATGCAAAGGGATTTCATCCCCTTCAGGTTCATGCATCACTAACCATGCCAGGCGTGTTGCTCCATACTGTACACTCTGAATGAATAAAATGCTTCTAATAAAGAACCAATGTTGCTAATATCTTTGTGTAATTTAAACCAAGGCTTTTTGAATTTAGCTCATTTGGGGAAGAAAAAAAAAAAAAAACCACTGATGTTGCAAACGCTTATGCATCTGATTAACTTTGCCACTTAGCTTAATTTGCAGGATCAGGGCCTTAGCTATCAAGAGGCTACATGGCATTACAGCCCTTCTATACATCTTCATTAGAGTATTTTTCTTATGAATTTGCTTTCATGAATGTTTTTACAACCTCAGTCATAAACTGGATTGCATCTGCCAGCAGCAGTGTTTAACTATGTCAGCTCCTTGGTGCCTTAGCTAATCCCCTGTCCTTCTTGGCAGGAGTCTGGGGAAGTGCTGTTTCCACGGAAGTTGCTGTGGTGCTGGTCAATTTCCTGAAAAATTAAGGATGAGTTTTTATTTGGGACAGCATTTTTCCTCAGTCAGGGATTTTTGTTGCTTTCACAATTAAAGCAAGAGCAGAATTGTTACTATTATTCTCCTCCTCTCCAAATGGGCTAATTTTCAGGATTGCAAGAGAGTGTTTTTTCCTGCTAAACTTTTTCTTCCTTCTATACTTCTCCCTCGCATGCTGAGCTCCTCACAATTTTAACTTCTCTATACTTATTCTATTTGTAGTCCATCTCTCCATTTCTTTTTTTCTCTCTCTCTTTTTTTTTTTTTTTCCAGTGAAAAGATGGAAAAACAGTTCCTCACAGCTTCCTCCAGCTGCTGAGGCCTCTGCATCTCGTATTTTCAGATTTTAAATCTGGCAACCCTAGTGGGTGTCCATCTGGGGAATTATACAGGTGCAGAAAGGAGCAAGTGCTCCTCCTCTAGAAGATCTGTTTTGTTGCTGTTCTTCCCAGTGTCTCAGGACATGGTCCCTCAACTGGCAGCTCCCTATGAGGTGCCATGACTCTTGGCTGCCCCCCACCCAAAGCACTGTGTGAAAAGCTTCATGGAGGCTGAGATATGAACAAGGATATTAAAACACAAAGGCTTCATTTTTTTTGTAAGGGTTGTGCCTAATCCTTTCTCTCCCAGGGCCCCTTTTTTTTTCCCTTTTTTTCCTTTTTTTTTTTGAGTCCAAATATTTCTTACAGGACTCATAACTTATAGGGGCAGATGTAGCACTGGCAGCCTCCCAGTTGTAAGAGACACAGAGGAAAATTTTGGCTACATGGGGATCCACACAAATGTTGATGAACTTGGTCCGTGGCTGAAGCATCTGCAAACCAAGGGGTACTGCCAGCTGTCTCCTTGCCATGCCATCAGAGACGCAGGTGCAATATGTGTGCACTCAAAATAAATGCACATGGGCAGTCCCTGCTGAGAGTTCATGGCAGGCAGAGCTCTGCTGGAAGTTGCTTTGGATAGAGGGCTTTACAGAATCACAGAATCACCAAGGTTGGAAGAGACCTCAAAGATCATCAAGTCCAACTTGTCACCACAGACCTCATGACTGAACCATGGCACCAAGTGTCACGTCCAATCCCCTCTTGAACACCTCCAGGGATGGTGACTCCACCAGCTCCCTGGGCAACCCATTCCAATGGCTAACGACTCTCTCAGTTAAGAACTTTCTCCACACCTCAAGCCTAAACTTCCCCTGGCACAGCTTGAGACTGTGTCCTCTTGTTCTGGTGCTGGTTGCCTGGGAGAAGAGACCAACCCCCTCCTGGCTACTACCGCCCTTCAGGTGGTTGTAGACAGCAATAATGTCTCCCTTACATACCTCGAAGATCTATGTGCATAGTATAATATACCTCTTTGTTTGAAAAGGGTTTCAGGAGGTTTTGAAATGTTCCCATGAGTGTGAGCAAACTTAAAATATGGCAGAAGTAAAGTAATGGCAAAATTAGAGAAGATCTCTGCAAATGAAGGTATCCTTTCCATAGTCACAGTACTCTGTTAAAGTGCTTTCACTTTTTACATCATTTGGTAAACAGAGCCCCAGACCTGCAATGTGAGGAAGGAGCCTGAAATCCACAGAGCATCTTTACTCAGAGCATCTAACTTCTTGCTGCATGAGCTGAACATCAACTAAAAGCTGCATTTGGCTGTACAAATCCAGGGTGGACAAGTGTTGGTCATTTGGTGCCTCAGGACCACTCTGTGGCACTTCCAGGTCTCCCTCCAACCCAGAAGCTTTCTGGGGCTGTCACCTTGGTCCCCAGTGTGGTGCATCTGGAGTAGAGATCACCTCACCTGCCCCTACTGGTGCACAGAGCACAGACAGAGTGTGCATGGGGAGCAGGAACCCACAGGGCTTTACAGACGTGAGGGGTTTGGTTGGGGGCTGAGTTTGCTGAGGTCAACCAGGTTTTTATAAGAAGCAGTGGGTGCAAACCTCTGTTGCTACTCTAAAATGCTATCTCTCAAGGCAGCATCCCAGGCCTGAGCTGGGTTTGTTGACTGAGCATCACCCATGCCTGGGAGCAGGGCTGGGGTCGGTGGGGGAAAATCCTTCTAACATTGCTGGAAAATATAATAATTTGTTGTTGTTGTTCAATTTTCAAACACTTTCTGGTATGCTGACCAGCCTCAGAGTACTTTTTCATTCCCAGGAGCTGCTTTGTGGCTCCTGCTCCTGACTTGGGTCTTCCTGGAGGACAGCAGTGCTGATTGCACTGGAGAATGCCACTGGGTGCTGCCACCTGTGTGAGGGGATAGTGCTGTGAGAACAGGGTGACCATTTGCTTTCCAGTGAAAAAAGATCTGATACCACCTCCTCTTCAGCTTGAGTGAAGTACCTGCCCCAAAGAGACCAGTGAGTGGAGAGATATCAGAACAGGCTGGCTTTGCAGTCCCCTTTCTGTAAAAAATCCCTTCCTAATAGAATCTCTTTTCTGTAACACTTCCCCTCCCAGCCCACATGCCCTTTCTGCAAAACTTTCAGTTCTCAATAAGACATCCAGTTACAGTCCCCTTTCTGTGAAGCCTCTCTTTAAAACTTCTTACCCACAGGCTCAGGAATGGACCCAGACACACTGGAAAAGTGTCAGCTCAATATTAAAAGGTGCGATAATCACCCCTGGAAAAAAAGAGGCATTATTGATGCTTAAGTCAATAGCTGCTTATAGCCGTTGGGGGACTTGCTGCTCACTCCATGTTTGCTTTCTCCCCTGCAGGACTCAGTCAATCAGTCAGCACAGCACAGTTCCCTTCACACTTGCAGTGCTGGAGACGCAGTGTTTAGTTAAGCACAGACCAAGCCTTCATTGAGAGCTGCGACATCTGAAGCAACAGTTGAGGCTTTGAAGGTGTTTTTCTGCATCTGAGATTCATGGTGCCATCACCACATGGTGATTTGGGGCAAGAACCATCCACAGCAGCCAACAGGAGGGTCAAACCTGCAAGTGGGGCCACATGCCACGTTGCACAAAGATCACAGCTCCCTCCATGAGTTCTGCTGCTGGAGTCATCTCTCGGTGACCTGCAAGGTGGGGATATTTTGAGGACCTGACTTCGCTGTTGTGGCTGGCTTTGTTTGTTCAGCTCTCCTGCACACCATGAGCCAGGGTGCTCAGGAAGACCCATGCAGCACCCTTCTTCCCAGGCACGCTCGTCGTGGTGGTGATTCCACCTGGCTCCAGCTAGGAAGGCTTTGGCATATATTGACAGTCATGCACACAGGGGGAAAAACTCCCCATCTGTGGTCGTGTAGCAGAGAGACGAGTGGCTGCATTTCTGAACAGATGGCATAACAAACTACACGAAACGCTCATCCCCCTGAGACACATAACCTGACATCAGATACTTTCAACAACATATTGAAATAAGTCCTCCCTGATGAGCGCCGTGGCTTCAGACGCAGCCGTACCTCTCTCCCGAATCCCTTGACAAAGCTGTGGGTGATGGAGGCACAGCAGTTTTGAGGGGTCCCACCCTGCTGCCTCCACTGGCAGCAGGATTTGGGGCGGCAGGCTGAGCAGTGACTGAGACGGCCCCCAGATGCTGGGGACTGGAGAAGCAGCAGCTAAGGCTTTAGTGCTTCTCCATAGGTAGTGAAGTCTTTTCAAGCTGAATAAGCTCTTTGTTCTGAGAAATGCTTACTTTAAACATCTGCAGTAGAAGTTCTAGTGTTTTGCTTTAGGGATAATAAACTTGGTCTTGTCTAAATGGAAGGAGAGCAGAACCGCTTTGAGGAACAAGTGTGTTCAGAAGTTGCTTTTGCTGTTGGGAAAGCTCTATGTAGTGGGGCACTGCCCTGAGGCTGGGCAGTGGGGGGTCATTGTAGCTTTCAGCAGTACTCTGGACATGTGAAGCAATGCTCAAATATCACCCAATTTGAGAATTTGGGAGCTGGAAATCATAGTACTCAGCAGCCCAGAAAGACCCATCAGCAACAGAGGTGCCTTGTGTGGCTAGAGAGGCCAGGATGGGGCTCCTCTTCCATGTCTGCCCAGAGTTCAGAATGCTCCATATTGATAGAGCAGCAATCCATGCCTTGACCATGTCCACAGTGTCTGCAGTGAGCAAAGAAGAGATGGAAACAGCCTGCCTGACATGCAAATAGCATCAGCATCAGATAGAGAGAGAGCTGGTGGGGAAACAAACATTAAATTAATTTAGTTCACAACTCTCCTGTAGGGTATGGGATCTCCCTGTTTTCCCAGGAAGAATTCTAGGGAGATTAATGTCAAAAAGATCCACTAATTTTGATGACCCAATTTGCATGCCTAATGACCTGATTTTTCTGAACACTTCATGTTCTCTAGCACTTTATGTGCTGGAAGGACAGTGCCCTTGTTTTCTTTCACAGAAAAGAATGCTCAGCAGTTTTGTGAATCAGAACTTAGGGCATTAATTTATGCCTTTAAAAAACAAGCCCCCCACAAACACCAAGACAAAGCTTTCAATGTATGGTTGGGATGACTTGGCAGTATCTCAGAGAAACTCTTCATCAGGGACAGAGATAGCAGCCAGTTCCCCAGGACACTATTCAGCTGCCTTCACCATGTCTCCTTCCTCCTCCTCAAATTTCCTGCCTCATTCACTGGGCAGCTTCCAGTTTCAGCAACAAATGAGAGGGGAATTCAGTGGACACAAGGCTCTTTCCCAGCCAACGCTAAGGCAGGCATTTTCTGACTTCTGACATCCTGATTTACAACTTTTATGTATTTGTGTGTCATTACTTCTGTATAGCACAACATCCTGTCTTAGCTCTTTTGAGGTTCGGTACATCTCCAGAACTCACACTCTGTTTTAACATATGGACTCTCTCCATAAGTTCCTTCTAGGGCTCTGCAGTTTTGTGTCTCATTTCAAACAGGAGAAGGTCCCCAAAGGCCACTACTGTGGTCTTGCAAGGAGCATTGCCATCAAGAGGGGAAGCTCTGCCCTTCCCACCTCTACCACCAGCACAGATGCATACTGCAGTCACATAGGTGGCCAGACCAGAGGACTGACCCAGGCTAAAAGCTAAAACTGAGACTTCATGCATGGAGCTGAACTACCAAATACGTTGTGATATGGACAGATGGCTTAAAAGGAGCAATATTAGTTCATTTCAACCTCCCACAGTTGGCTGCACCTGAAGGGTGCTGGTCTTGTACCACCACAGACCACTGCAAGGAGACAAGCTGGCCAAAAACCTCTTCCCTTGTGTTGGCAGGGTGTTTTCTGTGCTGCTTATCCTAGCCTAATGTTGCTTGGTGTGAGCAAAGCTTACCTCATGGCTGCAGGTTTACATTCCCTGCATGTACACGTGTGCAAAATGCATACTGTGCTACCTGCATGGTGCTGCTGCACTGTATTGAAATCTGGATCTTTGGTGGGAAATGTAGGCAGTTTGTGCCTGGGCTAATCTGTGTGACCCACAGAGAAACCAAAATACAGCACCCTTCAGGAGAAGCTGGGTAGGCTTTCAGCTATGACATGCTACACGTGCATTCAAGACAGACAGTGAAAGAGAAACACTGACGGTTCTCCTGAAATCAAATGTCAAATAAAATCAACATGATTTAATTAAATGGAAAAAAGATCTTTCAAAAAATATATCTTTGAATTAGATTGAAGACTCTATCTCTTAAGAACATACTGCAAGCTTAATTTTTGATGTTGCAGTTAAAGAAAGACATACTTATCTGATTAGCTGTAATCCTCTCATGTTTATTCCTTGAGTCAAAGGCTTTGTAAAAATGTATCTGAGGTTTAGAAGTGGGACTCAAGGACAGCCTGTACCTGGTCTCTGTGTCTGATTTTGGGGAGATATTCCTGCCATGTTACCATCAGAAAATTGCTCAGCTGGTTTGGTAATCTCCATCATACTCAGAACCAAAATATAAACCAAACATATTTGTCTGTCTTCTTCCACAGTTACCACTTATCAGCTGAGAACTGAACTTAACCAAAATCAGGAAATCCTGCATGAAGGAGGGTGATGCTCTTCTCAACCAAGAACAAGAACTTCCATTCCATGACACTGATTCCCAAATTCAGACTCCCTAAAGGGGAGTCCTATTTAATGTCCTCATTTCAACTAGCATCATCCTAAACAGCTGAGCACAAGTGCTTTGTTTTCTGCGCAGTGTCTCCATGCAGTCACACTGGGGAAATCTCCACCACATCTCTGACCAAGTTGCCCCAGCTCTGTGTATAAGCAAGGCAGAAGCCAGCAAAATAGTTACCATGATTCATCCCATACCTGAAATAGGTCAAACCATCAATGGGAATCACACCCTGGATCTTGCTCCCCTGATTGTAGCTCTAGAAGTCTATGTTCCAGATGTCTGAAGATGAGGTAAAACCCATCTAAAGAGACTAATATTCAGATTGGTTTCTGCTAAACTCATATTCTGACTGTGGAAAGTGTTCAGGAAAACCTATCTGAGAATTGTAATTTTAGATATTTAAAAACCAAACACCAAAAATGGGGTGAAGAACGTGTTGAAGAACGTGTTGCAGAGATTCTTCCGCTCTCGCTGCTCTGTTGAGAGTGATCGAGCTTTCCCTCGCTGCCATTAGTGGGAGCCATAGCACAGAGCAGGGCAGGACCCCGCTCTGCTTGGGTTCTCACTCCACTTCCGCTCGGATGGGGATTTTCTGCTGCAACAGTTATAAAAGCCAAAGTCTCGGGGTACGTCTCAGCTGTTGTTTTTTTTTTTTCCCCTATCGATTAGTTCAGTTGTTTGTGAAAACGTGCCGTTTCTGAGGAGCAGAAATTTCCCAAACCTGCTTGCTAAAGAGTTTCACTGGTCCTCTGCCCACTCCATAGTAAATCTTTGAAATAAATTAGTTTGCATTTTCACTTTAAGGTAGTCTTTCCAGCCAGGAAATAGTCAATGTCTGCCACTGATCACTATTTCCTTTTACAATTGTGTGCTCCTAGCTCCTTGGACTGTGAGCAGAAGTTACATACTGCTGCTGAAAAAATAAATTGTTAGGTTTTTAAGCCATAAGAAATGGAACCCTGAATGGTTTTTCTTTGGACTTCAGTCTTTCCAGCAGCTAGTCATCCTCTCAAGTTTTCTGTTTCTCTCATAATATATTGTGTAGATCAGACATCACACTCTCACAGGACTACATTGTTAGCGATGCTGTTTCTGAACCACCCATAGTAGGAAGGGAAACTGCAGGCCATTGGAAAAATGTGTCAAGAATACAGAGACAAAGGACTTTGAGTAATTTTTCCCATTTGCAGTATAATGGTCTATACAAATAAACTGCTCTTCCCCACAAGGAAAAGGATCTGGTTGTGTTTCATACCCTTGCAAGCTGCCCTGCTGTGATGCAGAGTTGCTGTTCTTTTTGGCAACGCTTTTCCCTTCTCAGTGACTTGAGGAAGAGTCTGGCTTCCACCAAAGTCAATGACAGTGACATTGCTTTCAGAGGAGGTAGGATCAGGTCCTCCATGCTTAGCAGAACTTCATTAGAAAATCTCTGCCTGTGCTTTGTAAGCAGTGCAGATAAACAATCAAAAAAAAAAAAAAAAAAAAAAAAAAAAAAAGAGCTTTTCTAACTGATTTGAGAGCACAGCTGTGATAAAGGTGTGATAAAAGGACTGTGTGACCATGGTGGTCCTAGTGTGAGTTCCAGCAACATTTCAGATAGCTGTTTATTTTAGTAAAAGAAGAAAAGTTTCAGTTACTGTAGACTTAACAGATTTTTATCTGGTATGAAATATGCATAGCAGAGGACACGCTTCAGCATGGTTTCACTGTTAGCAGACCTTTGGCAGCTCATGTCAAATATCAGTATTAATGGACTTACACACACTATTGATTTAATGACAACTATCACTGCGAGGAATTGATCTAATGTTTTCATTAGACTTAAAAATGTTTTAACAACAAGTTCATTCAGAACTGGATAATTGCAAAGCCCTTCATGGCTAAAGATCACATTCCCTACAGAAGTGTAGTTTAGATGATCTTTTAAGAAGATAAGTAGATTAATAATAAGAGAGGCACAGCTGGGGGAAATTAAAGCTAGTCTTCATGCCTTTAAAACATAAATAAATTGAATTATCACCCATTATATTACTGGGGGAATTTTCTGAGCTTTTGAACAAATCATAATGAATATGCAATGGTACTTTGCTACCTCTGATAGGCACAACATAGCTGGTTTGTTAGCCCTCTGTCTTTTCGTCTGTCCACTGGACGTTAGCAGGGATGGGTCTCTTCTGCTTCAGTTGGATATGAAATTCTGTTTGTTTTCAGTAGCATCTTTTGCTCTTGTATGTGAGCAGGTCAGGGAGGGCATTTTGTGGGAGATTTTAGGAGATGCTGTCCTCATGGATGCCTCTGTGACATTGGACCGTCCTCCAATGAAAGCCCCATGTCACTGTGACTGAAGCCCTGCTGGACTGATGAAGTGGCTCTGCATGAGGACATTGCCTAAATATGTGTGGAGAAAAAGGTTTCCCATTCTGATGTGGAAGCTACAGACACACTTTCCCTGTGACTCTAGGTGACTGGTTTTCTTGTCAAACCATCTTCAGCTTCTGCTCTGCTTTATACAAAGGCTCCTCCCTTCCAATTGCCATGGTTGATTTTTCCATTTTTTCTCCTGACACTGAACCCAAAAGCCATGCTGCATCTGCTCAGTGCACTGGGTCATGGCTTGTACATGCTGCAGGATCTTCCTTAGCATTGAGGGTTGCTTGCTGCTCTAAGGGACTGCAACTTTCAAGATGTTTCTTGAAAGTCTGTCCTGATCCCAGCCCAACTGGGATTTTTAGTGTCTCTGTGCACCTTCTGTTCTGATTGCCTCAGCCAGACCTCAGATATTTTATGGTGGATGTTTGAAAATAAAAGCAGAATAACAGGGTTTCTGTCTTAACTGGAATAAGCTTGGGTCTCCTCTCTTCCCTCCCACCTATGGAAGACTTATTTGTCCTTAACTTACAGAAGTCTTTCCTACCAGCTTTACTTTAGACCACATCTGGGGCTTGTAATAATCCAGGAAAGTCTAGAATACAGAGTATGTCAGGTCAGACTAATTATCAAAGGAAGCAGCTCTGAACCAACATCTCTATATACTACCCCAGAGAAATTTAAAGCACCCTTTTCAAGGCAAATCCTGCCCTGACATTTATGTCATGTAGTTCTGGCTAACTGAATGCATTTCCAGTATAACCATTAATATCTGATTGGGGGAAACATTGGACCTACGTGGAGTCCTACCTCAGGTCAAATCTGAGAAGTTACACACAGGATAAATCTGGTAAGTAATGTAGACCCCCACCCCCCCCCCCCAAAAAAAAAAAAATCCCAACCCCACCCAAATTGCCAAACTGTGAGATATATTATTAGGTACTCCTGCAGGATTACCTGCAAGAAAGCTGGTGAGGGACTTAAGGGTGTCAGCTAATGATAGGACTAAGGGGAATGAAACAAAATTAGAAATGGGTAGATTCAGATTGTTCTTCACCATGAGGGTGGTGACACACTGGAACAGGTTGCCCAGGGATGTGGTACAAACCACATCCCTAGAGACTTGTAAGGCCAGGCTGGGTGTGGCTCCAAGCAGCCTGATCTAGCGTGAGGTGTCCCTGCCCATCACAGGGGATTTGAACTAGATGATCCTTGAGGTCCCATCCAACCCTAACAATTCTATGTTTCCATGATTACATTTTTGTAACACATACAATAGTGAATCATTCTGGTATCAGAAGATGCTCAAAGTGAATAGGAACAATGTAGTGAATCCACCTGACCTCTTGCAGCAAAAGTACAACCTCCAGCTGCCACTCTTGTTTCTGCCAGCAAAAAGCAGCTTGCAGGCAAACGAACTGAGTGAATAAGCTACTGGGAAGCTCAGACATCCCAGCATAGCTCATGCTGCTGTTGCAGGAGGAGAAGTAAAGTCCCTTCGCAAAAGCACAGAGATCTGCAGTGCAGCAGACAAACCTCACTGTGTGTGGAGCAGTGAGACCAGAGCCGTGTCGTGGGTGTCCATGGGATCGCCCTGCAACAAGGCTTGGGCTTCTGAACAACATGACATTTGCTTTAAATAACTTCCACAAGAAATTCAGCCACTGTGGGAACTAAATGTCTCCATGTGTCCTCTGGGGGCCGAGATTTTGAGTGCTTCAAGGTATAACAAAGATTAAAGGCAATATTCTTAAATGAACAGGGAGATGCTTATGCCAAAATATACATGAGTAATCTAGAGCATGATACCAAAATGCAAATGCAAGAATAGAAGGAAATCAGGACACTGTAATGCATATTGCTTTAATTTGAGGAGCAAAGGGATTTGAATGGATTTCTAGGGTATAATGCAATACAGAATAATACAGTGTTTATGTCAGATATAGCTGATGAAAGCTCCCAACAGATCAATGCAGGAAAAGGGTATAAATCAGTAGTATTGGAAGACGTCACTTGAGAGCAAATCTATTCTCAAACTGAGGTAATGTTTTCTGATACTCCCCGTAGTTGAATACAGTTAATGTGAGACAATGTGGGAAGAGAAAAAATACATCCAAATGGCACTTGAAGGGAAAATGGAAGTTTAAAATTTCATCTCCAGTATCTATCTTCTGCACAGAGGGCTTTGGGTGAATGAAAGCTCCCATCCCAGTGGCAGTCATTAAAGGATTGTAGCAATGGTCAACTTTGCTGCTGGAACAGAGGTGAACTTCTGTTTGCCCAGGGCAGGGGAGCAGCACCCTTCACTCGAGCACTGCCTCAAGGTGTTCTTCAGATCTTGGATCTGCAACCAAAAGATGTTGTCACACATTTCCTTTGCATTACACTATCTCATTCCTTTAGACTGTACTAAATCACTTCAAGGTAACGTACTGCATACTAGTGCATGATGGTGTAAAGCACAGCATAAAAAGGTATCTGAAGCAATGTTCTTTCTGTTGAGTGTAGAGCAAAAAGAAAATTAATAAACATAACTAAGAAAACTACTATTCCTGCCTCCAGTAATTGCTTCTCCTTCCTCATCTGTTGAGTTCTAATATGTAAATGAATGGAGAGAGCCTTCTGGCATTGCCTGTCTGCGAGCAAAGATTCTTGATGACAAATAGGGTTTTGGTTAAAAAAAAGATTTCACTGTGTGATAAGCCCAGGTTAGGAGTTATTTATACTTGTTTTAAATCACTGGAGTTATTTCTGATCATCATTGGTATGAAATCAGACCAAGGGAGCACCAACAGACCACCTGGTCTTCTGCTTGGGATGGATTCCTCCTATCTATGCTGCATGCCTTCCTACCTCATTTTCCCCTGAGTGGTTGTAATATTCTTCCTACAGTAAAGGAAAAGAGAAACCTGAGTAGGTCATCCTGGGTAGAAGAGCTGGCTGCCGGGGAGACATCTGCCATCCCAGTCCCCTGGGGCATGTTTGACTGTCTCAGCTGAGCATTTCACTCCTGAGGTAGGGCTGTGTGAGGGCAGGAGGCACAGGCTGAGTAATTGCCACGTTTCTCTCTGAGATGTGGTTTAGCAGTACTCATAGGGGTGTCCTGTTCTTCTCTGCCTGCAGAAATCATTTTCCATGCATCTGTCTGCTTTAGCTTCTGCTTGATTTCTCTATCTACCTAGAGCTCAGAGTCGAATAGGTAGGTAGATGTACCTAAATGATTTCTCCTGCAGGCTGGAAGGGAGGGGAGTTTGTAACCCACACTCAAAAAGCTTGCTCTGACCTGGAATTCGGTTCACTTCAGGGTTAAATCTCAAACACATAGAGATAGAGAAGATAGTCCTGTCCTTGATTCACCAACCTGGATTTGAGGTGTGTAATTTCCATTGCTTCACCACATGCCTGAGCCCTCTTGTGCTTCCAAGTGTCCTTTTATTTTGGAGGGGAGAGAAGGAAGGAATTGCCCCTCCATGTACTTATGCTGTGATTTCTGGCCTCTGTGGAGCTTCTCAGAGCCTCTTCTGCTCCACTGTCTGATGGTAGTGCCTGATGGTAGGACCACCATTCTGTAAGCAGTTTCACAGCAGGACCACAGCAGGCCCATGGTGGGAGGTGATGTGACTTCCCTTCTCCAGTCTGCCATTCCAATTTTCCCCAGGTTTGCATTAGCTGTTTTGCACATTGTCTTTTGGTTGGTTCCAGTGTGTCCTGCCTGGAAGCATATAGAGTGTTCCTCATGTGCTGAGGAATTACTTTGTGTCTGACAGCACTAATTGCCCACACTGCCCTCACTGGGTGATGCAGATCAGATTTATCCTGTCACTATTAATCACATGTCCAACATCTGTGCCTTCTGATGATTTCGTTTTCCCCTCAAATACATACTATGAAAGACCAAGGATGCAAAACCAGGACTCTTTCAGAATTACTTTGGTCTACTGATAGTTTTCTTAGTAGTTCCTTTTAAAGGCCACTTGTTTAAACATTTTCCCTTCACCTATGATATGCCAGGTTCATTTTGGTTTGAGTTCACTACCTAAGCTGTCACAGAGTACAGTAATTTATTTTCTAGGACTCTGTTGCACATTAGTGTATAATATCACATTAACAAAGTTACCTCTGTGAACTCACACTGCATTGCATATAGTATATTATTTATCTATTATGAATTCAACTCTGAACCAGAGCATCATCCTTCCCAGGAGCCTAAGATTTTGCCAGCCTAAGATTTTGCCAAGCCCTCTTGAAAATCAATATTATTTGGCAATCATCCAGCCCCCTTCAAGACACTGAAAATTCATATTAATATTCCAATGTTAAGGCTTCTGGGTAGGCTTCTCTTACATTTATGTAAATGAAAGTTTAAAGTAGCTGAAAGTGAGAGTGGCTCTGAGGTAGGAAGGAAGTAAAACATTATCAGGGTGTACAGGACTGCTCAGCGCTCTAGAGAAATTGCTACCCAAGAGCCCTGTGGTGGCTTTGAGGAGGTGTCAAGCACTCAGCTTCAGGGTAAAAATGCTGCTAAACTAGAAGGAAGACCAACTCTGGAACTTTGCTCTTCTCTCTCCTCCAGAAGCAGAAACTTAGAAGAGACATAGTGAAGGAAACCCAAAAGGGTTGCTGGGAAAAGCAAGGAGGACCAAATGCAAAACCGAGGACGATGTCGTGGTCTGACTGAGGAGCTCAGAAAGCCACTCACCTGCTCCCCAGCCCTCAGAGAGGGGCTGCAGCTCTCTGCTCCTCTGCGGAGGCAGTTGGATCGCATGTGCACAAACCCCTGGGGAATTCTAAGATTAAATGTTGCTCTCAGGAATGCAGTAGCTTCACCTCTTTTAAATATATTTCCAGCCCTTTGCCAGTGATTAAAGTTCAAGGTCGAGATGCATCGTTCCTCGTGGACATTTGCTTTGATTCCTCCTGTGCTGTACTGAAAAATCTCAAATGTACAGCGAAGGAGGTGACAGCATGTCAGAGAACTACATATTTAGTGCTAGCAGCGAGTCAATCAGACATCTAGGCAATTACCCTCTGCTCAGGATGACAACTGAGAGATGTGTTTATTCTGTCTCCAGGAATCTCTGTTATTTTAGGATCCTTTCCAGAGTGCAACCAGTGCTAACTCGTCAGCATGTGGAGACTCTTGTTTATACTTTGGTTTCCTATCTAGGTGGGATTATTCACTTATTGACTTGCTGGCCCTCACTCAATCTTTTAAATTCATTTCTACCTTCCACACAATTTTTTGGCAGGAGCTACAGGCTGTCTAAACCCAAGCCCTCATATCTTCATCTGTGCTGATGAATCTTTTATCTGTTTTTCAACGAGTATTAGCTCTTCTGTGAGCTGCTAGGTGGCACCTCACTAGCGCTGCTAAGACTCCTCTGCTGCATTCAGCTGTGATTTAACATCTCCCACAGCTTGACACAGCAGTTTGATGGTCCTTCCCAGAGCTTACCATGATGGCCCTCATGGGGTTGAGACTCACTCTGCTTATGCAGTGGGATGCTTGTGTAAAACCCTGCTCTCCTTCACATCCCTGTAAAGTCATTTGCCTCAGAGACATGGCTGTAGGTCAGTACCAGGGCACCTGAAAGCCAGCTATTGCCTATCATCTCTAGATACACCACAGGCATTCTGCAGACAGCAGCAGCCACAGTTCGTGCCTGAATCTGATTAGGGAGCTAAATATTTTCTGCTTCAGGAGAGTACCCAGTGCCTTATAAGCTGGAGGCTTCCCTCAGGCAATGAATGGATGTGTTTAGCTGGAACAGACTTTGTTATCTTTTGACACTTTATTGGAGAACCAGTTACTTTTGTGAAAGAAAAGGTGTTTCTGGTGGTGTTTGCCTTTCTGAGAGATGCAAAGCCTCTGAAAAGCTAGATAAGTGAACCCCACTGCTCAGCTCAAGGGTGGGCCACCATTACCCTCTTAAATGTCCCCTGCTGGGGCAAGAGTTACAAGCAGCCTAGATACAGTGAATTCAACCCCTCCATTTTCATTTGCAGAGGATTCGGTACAGTAATTTGTACTGCCCCAATTGAGCAAGCCCTGTGGTCTCCAGCTCCCACCAAAACCCTCCAGTGTGACCTGGAGCATCAGCGTGCTGCAGCATCACGTGTGGGATGGTACCTGAACCACGCAAGGAGATAACCCACCCCTATATGACATAAATCTCTCCCTGCTAAAACTCTCTCACCTCCTCACACACAATTCTGCCTCTACAAGGCTGGAGGACAAAGGGGTTTGGCAGGTTCAGGAGGCCTTTTCTTTATTTCTCTTCCTGGAAGCCTGGTTATTATAGCAGTAGCCTCTAGCTACATCTATGAAGAGGAGCACCTCCACTAGGCATCTCCTGTAATAATGACTTCTTTTTTTTTCCTTTGAACTTGTGAGGCATTAAGAAGGTGAATCCAAAGAGGACCATAGATGTAGGGTCATTCCAAGTAAACCCTGACGGGACAGAGGAGAGGAGTAAGGTAACAGAAAAATGATATGACAGCACATAATTGCTGATATGTGCAATTACCAACCACTTATCCAAACAGCAGTTGGTCTTAATCTTACAACCTTTTTTCTTGCTAAGGGTATCAGCCACTAAATTGCTTCTGCTTCCTCTGGGACTCAAAGTAATCTTTAGGCTTGAAATTGAGGTATTTTCCTTCCTTTTTAGTACCTACTTTTTTTTTTTTTTTTTTTGCCTTTTTAATATTTGAGGCAGTATTGTTCCATTGTTAATTTTTATAAAAAATATATCAGAGCTCCATGCATTATTAAGACAGAGAAAGAAAAAGGGAGAAAGAGAGGGAGAGAATTTACATTCTACCTAGAGACAGACTGTTATATAATCAGTCATTGCGTTGGAGATCCAGATAGAGTTCATTGGCATCCATGGGCTTCTTGGGGGTGTTGGATACCTTCCATCGCCCATAGTGGGAACTGAGAGTGGTCAACATGTCACTGAGACAAGCCCTCACACTGCCAGCAGCAGGGCTTGTCTTTCTCTTAGAGGTTTTGCAGCATGGAAAACAGAGATCATACCAGATACATGTAAGTAAACAAATAAAAAGCCTCTGGAAGCATTTGGACAGACAGACCATTCAGCAAGTATTTCAGGAGACTGAGGATGTACCTCAGATAACAGATTTTCCATCATCACTCTCTGTAAATTAAAAGGCTTTAAGAGATCATTTAAGGCATAATGAAGATGAAATCTTCTTTGTAAATGGTAGCAGGCTTCTCAAGATGATGCTTCTCAGACCTGGCTTTACATGTCTATTCCCAAGCAATCACTGAGAAGCACTGAGAACCAAGCTGTCCAAGAATACGTCTGGAAAGTGGCCACAGCTTTCCAAAGCAGCAGCAGGAGAGAAAAATTGGAAGCTGTCCAAGTTGTCTATGTCTTCTGAAACTTAGCTGCAATAAGTATATCTTTACTGTCTGTGAGAACTTTAGGTCCAGGGTACCATTGTGGCCAACAGCAAGAAACCAGCTTATAGTCAAGTAAGATTAACAACTAAAAGAAAGTGAAAGGAGGGAGCAGTGGCTTGCCTGGCATTTCATGGCTGGTCTATAGCAGATCAAGTGGTAACTCCTGGGATGCTCTTGGGGTGGTCCCAGGTGAGCATCCCAACCTTTGCACCTTGCTGCCTCTATGTCAGACTCTGTGAAGGTGTCAGACTTCAGTAGAGGGGTGATATGCATGTGTCTTCTTTGCTTTGAGAGAGAGAAAAAAGGTAATTTCAGCACAAAACTGGTGTCTCAGTGTGGGCAGAAGTATGAATGGATGCCCACATCTGCCTGTTGACACACAGACACACACGGGACCTGGCTGCAGGAGATGTTGATATGATAAGGAAAGTCACAGTATCACTAAGGTTGGAAGAGACCTCAAAGATCATTGAGTCCAACCTGTCACCACAGACCCCATGACTAGACCATGGCACCAAGTGCCACGTCCAATCCCCTCTTGAACACCTCCAGGGATGGTGACTCCACCACCTCCCTGGGCAGCCCATTCCAATGGTGAACAACTCTTGGTGAAGAACTTTCTCCTGACCTCGAGCCTAAACTTCCCCTGGTGCAGCTTGAGACTGTGTCCCCTTGTTCTGGTGCTGGTTGCCTGGGAGAAGAGACCAACCCCTCCTGGCTACAACCTCCCTTCATGTAGTTGTAGGCAGCAATGAGGTCTCCCCTGAGCCTCCTCTTCTCCAGGCTAAGCAACCCCAGCTCCCTCAGCCTCTCCTCACAGGGCTGGTGCTCAAGGCCTCTCACCAGCCTTGTTGCCCTTCTCTGGACATGTTCACGTGTTTCGATGTCCTTCTTAAACTGAGGGGCCCAGTCATACAGATAACTAAGCATGCATTAATAAAGTCTGTCTCCAGTGCATGCTGCCATTCTTGTTTATTCATATGAGCCAACATTAGGACATTTCTTAAACAAAATCCATGTCCTGCACTGCTAATTGTTAACATAACAGAGGGTTCGTGAACCCGTCTTTCATCACATCACTTAAACATTATTTAAACAGTGTTTTATTACACTTACTTCTTCTGAGGTGAAAACGTTTCCTTGCTATGCCTGTCAACTGATTTGAAAACTAAATATCTAAATCACTGTAGTTTATTTTTCACATTAATTTCTATATTGTTTCAGTATTAGCCTTTGAGAACAAACACACACACCCCAAAAAAAGATGTAGCACTCTGTGGTCTCAATTTTGGAATATCAGAAGACTGCTTTCCCAGGAAAGACATATTTGTCTGGCATGTTAACAGAATGAGGCTTAGACCCTGGTTTGGATCTTCAAAAGTAAGCAAGGGAGTTAGATGCCCAAACCCCATGACTTTCAATGAGAATTGGTTGCTTAAAATTCAGAGGCATCCTTCAAAAGCTCATCCCTAATCTCTTCAGAACAATTTCTACTTCATTGTAATTAACTGTGGATTTAGACATCAGTATAAATTCACCCTCACTAGCACTTACAACAGCATCCTGAAGTCCTGTTTTCAGAGGGACTCAGGCTGCAGTGAACCCAAGCTCTACTGGAAGTCTCCAGTCCAAAGTCTGGCATGGGAAACCTTTCCTGAGTCCAGATGTTTGTGTCTGCCAAATACAATTTCCATCCCACAGTAAGGTCTCTGCACCCATTGCCTTCCCTACCACCCTAACTCTTCCCCCCAAAGTGGTCACTGCATCCTGCACTATCCCCAGATAAATCCCATAGTACTCTTGAGTAGTGATATCTGGCATAAGGTCAGTTCAATAATATGGATAATAAGAGATCGGTGCCTGAGCCCATGTGTGACACTTGGCAGCCAGAGCTCTGCCTGTCTCCATCTATCTCTCTGGGTACCAAAGCCATCAGCAGCATCAGTGCTTCCACCATTGGGGTCACTTGACATTTTTTGGCACCTGTATCTCTGATTTTCCCTAGCAGAGTATTGATTCTTCTGAGAAATTCTTTTTGATTAAGCTTTTGTGAGGCTTGTTACATTCTGTAATCAGTTTTGGTTCCAGCAAATCAGACTCAGTGCTGGTGTGTGGATGGAATAAAATGCAACTCACAGCAACCACCCTGCAAAGAGCCCTCCCACTCAGAGTCTCGTCCTACATTTCTGCCTCTGATTTTGTGTGGCTTGTCTAATTATGTTGGCTGCTGTGTAATTATTTTCATGGAACAATAATTTTAACAGCATGCAGTTTATCAGAGGTGCAAATTATACATTAATAACACACAGCAATTTTCAGTTAAAACTTTCATAGTGTCCAAAAGCCCTTGCCTTTTTCAACAAATTGAAGAGGGAAACGAAAATGTCTGCATTTTGCATCCTTTCTTTCCCTTTTTCTTAGAGAAAACCACCCACTGCTTTGCTGGGAGTCAGTTAACGCCATCTGAAAGAAAGCACTTTTATTTGGGAACAAGACTGTCCACATGGGGAGTTGATGGAGAATAATTATGCCTCTCAAAATTCACATCCTCGAATAATTTGAATTAAATCCCCAGCACAGGCAGCCCTAAATGTCAGAGGGGGTTCAACAAAAAAAGTGTCAGCCAAAGGAGTGCTATCATATCAGAAAGCAATGAAAATAAAGCCTTGTCTGGGCACCCAGGCCAGGCCAGCAAGAAGAGCCATGTCAAGACTGATTCAGACTCATTCACCACACTTGGTTACACCAGCACTTGCTCAGCGCTCTGCAGTCAATCACACACAGGTTTTGGCAGCATCATCCAAACCTAAGCACTGTGGCACTGAGAGCAGTGTCAGCAAGGGAGATGCTCTGTGTATATCATTAGAACAGAGCAAGTTTGGGCATGTTTCAGGGCATGAGTTTTGCTCAGGGATGCCTTTTCCCCTTGCTTTTCCAGCAGGCTGAAGGCAACACGACTCACATAACTTTCACAAGCGGGAAGCTGCAGGGAATTCAGACAGATCCACCCTTCCATCTCAGATTTGCTAATGTCAGGTTTTATTAAAACCTAAACTTTACTTTCAGATTGCTGGCAGCTGAGCAACAAAGTTTGCAGGCATCGTTTCTCTAAAACAACATTAGAGCCGTGATACCTTTGCTGTTCCAAGAGTCGGCAGCTGCATCAGCTTCCAGAGCCTGGAGGGAGGACCAAACGCCCCCTCCTCTGCAGCCCTTCTACAGTAAAAGAAAAACAATTTCCCTCTTTACCTGCATGATATTGCACCTCCCAAGAGAGCCGTTGGCTTCTGGCAAGAAAAACCTGGAGGCAAATTCCACAGCCATCCTACAAACCCCCACAAAGGTGTCTGGTAGGTGGCTTGGCCAGGCTTTCCATCTGCAAAACTACAAGATGCCAGCTGAATGTCTGAGCTCAAGCCTTTATCAAACACAAAGCACGTGCCAGCGCAGTACTTCATTTGGAGGTGATTCCACAGACCTTTTCTCACCACTGTACACTGTGGCTGACTCCCCTGCAGCATTCACATGGAAAATGGGGCTGTTGGGTACAAATGAAAGGAAGTACCTTTACAAATAGCTGGATGCTCTCTTTATGAGGGGCAAGATGGGACAGCCCGTGGGCTCAGTTCCATAGGACAGCATGGGCTGGAGTGCTTAGATTTGCTTTGTTCCCGGTGGAAAAAATTGACTCCTGAGGCAAACAGTCCTTTGATTGCCATTTTGGTGAGAGGAACCATGCTCAAGGGAGCACTGCATTCCCACAGCCACAGTTCTACCTCATCTCTCCCCCTGCCCAAAGGCCAGAGAACAGTCAGCATTTGCAACACAGGAGAGTGCAGATCCAGTTCTCTTCCCCAACATCCCATCCCAGCTTCCCTGGCCCCTCCTATTCCTTCCCTCCATGCCCAAACCCCCGTGGGAATTCTGGGTCCTTTCTTGAAGAGGATCTGTATGTGTTGGGAGGAGAGAACAAGTTCTATTTCTGGGAGACGAAGGGCACAACAATTTCAGTTTCTCCCTCCTGACATGGGCTAATGGGGACAAATACCTGGGGTGGCATTCCTCCAGAGGGAAAAGCATCACTGTCAGTGTGTAGGATAACAGTACAGTGAAGAAGAGAGGAGCCTGTGGGCCACCACTTGGGTGTTGGTGACTGGGTCCAGCACGAGGCTCAATGTCAGATGTGGTGCTTCGCCCACAGCACCTTGGTTCTACCCTGCATCATACCCAGGGACTGGAGCAAATTTTTTTTTCCCAGCTTGGGGGAAAATGGCTTACTTAAAAGTTAATTCAGAAAAATGTAATTGGATGTTGTCCAGAAGGTTTACTCTCTGGGGTTAAGTAACCCCACTTTGTCATTCCTGTGCTCAAGCGATCCATGGAAATGCCAGGGTGTGAACGAAATCCTTTTTCAGCTCCTTTGGGTTGAGTCAGTACAATCTTTCTTCTGTCCATTTTCCAGCCCTGTTGATGAGGAACCAGCAAAGCAGGGCTCCATATCCAACTCTGTTCCCAAAGGGGCTGGTTTTCACATTCCTGTTACATGGTCCTGCAGACTACTCTTCCACACTGCATCTGGAGGGCATCCCCCTGTTCCCCTGATGTCTGACCATTACTGTTTGAGCTGACAAATGCTTCTCTTTCTGGGTCATGGTAGCATTAACATTGGTTTTAAAGAAGAGGAACTCATTGGACAGTTATTGTGGGTTTTAATTGAGGGTTTTGACTCAAAGGACTGCTGGAACAAGCACCAAGATACTTGTTTCTGGAGGATCCTGACTTCACTGTAAAGGCAGGCAGATGGAGCCAGGGAAGTGAACCTGGGCTGAAGACAAACAGGGTTGCACACCAATTGTCACCTCAGAAGAAAACTGACAGAAGATTATAATGACCATCCAGGAAAACAAGCACTGAAACAGAAATCCAGGTTTCATGGAGGTGTGTGATGGGTGCTGATGTCCTGTTCACGCGAAGACTGTGCAGTAATTCCTCTCATCTCTTCTTCTTGCTCTCTGCCAGTGGATGTGACCAGGAGAAATGTCTTTGTCTCTTCTCCATATCATGATGCTCAAACGGAGTATCATGCTTGCCAACAATACACACATGCCTGTGGTACTGGTGCCAGCTGTGGTTGTCATTTCAATCCCAGTTCAAAATCCAGGATTTACCTCCAGAATAATGAGAAGGCTCCATGAATCCATGAATCCAGCAACCAAAGCAGTGACTCTTGTAGATTCTGAGGTATATCTAAAGGTGACAGACTCACCTGGGTTGTTAGTGTCAGCAGGTCTGATGCAGAGCACATAAGCAAACCAAGAGGAATGAGATCAGCTTATCCCAGTTCATATGTATAACAACTTCTTTCTTTTAACTGGAGATATGTTTCCTCTTTCAGGTGCTCTTTCAGCAGGCACTGCTGCTGAGGGCAGATACTGCTCAGGCTTCCATTAAAATAAGTTAAATCAGGGAGCTATCCTATCCCATATAAGTCACTTTGGTGGACTATTGGCAAACTTCCTCTGCATCTAACAAGACCTAAGATGAATGGGAATAAATAAGCTCAGGACATATCTCAAATTAATGCCTTACCACTTTTCCACTGCTCTAAAAACCTGCACAGCAGATAGAAAGATCAAAAACCCCCGGTACTGTTCATCCCTTTCTGTCATATGGGTTTTCTGATGATTTTTCTCCAGCCAACTGTCTTTGCTCTGGATCTTTGGCTTCTTGGATTTTTTTTTCCCCCCCAAAAGAAGTTTTCTGCTGCAAAAACTCATTGAGGCAAGTGTCTGTCAGACCAAAGTATAGAGATGGATGAACGTCTTAGTGCTGCCTTGGACACTCAGAAAAGTCAATGAACAGGATTTAATCTAGTGTGTGACATGAAAGAATGTTCTTCAGCTAATACTCTGGGCAGGTTAAATGTAACTGTAGGGTCAGATCTTGCAGCAGGAGCAAAATATTTTAGCAAAACGTCAATTCTGTGTCCCACAATGTTACCAGACTGTTTGAGGAAAAGCTGTAGGTATTTAAAGTGTTGTTATGTAAAGTAGTTCTTGTTCTTTCCCAATGAAGCTGCAGACTACAGCTTTGTAATTGCATTTTGCATCTTACATTATTGTGCCAGCTGACCTCTGCTTGTGTTTGTCAGGTGTCAGTAGAGACTCCAGACACACAAATTTCATGTCAGGAACATTCTCTGAATTGAATTACTTGACATGTTCCATTATTGCATTTTAAAACTAGACACAGAGTTCTGATAGCTCCCAAAATAGAAAAATAGAGAAATTCATTAAGACCAAGAAATTATTTTTAATCCTTCGATTCATTATCAAATTCCAACCCTCAGTAATAAAGCAGGAGAACTTCCCAGCTCAGGCAGAGTACTTAGATGAGGACTGATATGGATCTGTAGGCTGCTTTACCCAAACTGTCTCAGGAAAGCACAAGTACATTTTTCTGCCTGTCTAAAATGTCAGTCTGAAATCTCGTTTCTTCCTTGAGCACTGAGTGCATGAAGCATTTTGTGGGTAACAGTGCCTGTGGATATCTAAGCTTCCTGTGACCACTCTGATTTCTGCTACAGCTATAAGGTAAGGGATGTTATGCTCACCTCCTGATCTTTGCTGCGTATGCTGGATAGACAACTATAGCTAATCCACTCTCCAACTCAGTTAAGCAGATCTGGACATCTTTATTGAATACCTTTTCAGCCAGGTAATTTTCTGCTGAGTGAATTAAATTCACTCTAAACACAACAATATTTCTGACTGAACGTGAACAAGGATTTACTTTTCCCGCCCCACCCCCCAGCTCTTTTCCTTTACCATTAAAAACAGCACAGTGACAAGACGAGACACAACCCTGCCAGCTTTCAGGCATAACCAAGCACCTGCAGCAGCAGTTGCACTTCCTAGCACCCATCCCTACCTCCATGCACCCTTCCTTGGTGGGGGTTGCATCAGAAGGGGTGCAAAGGGAATGATACGTCTGTGACCAGCTTGTCTCCTTTGTGCTGAGATTACCACTACCACACTGGCTGCAGCTGCTTTTGTGATTTATGGCCTTGTTCCTTAACAGCCACGAAGCAGTTTTTAAAACCATGGGAGATAAGTATGCCCAGTGTGTATGGATGCTGCTCAGTGCAGCAGCTCCCAAATTGCGTTCTGAATAACGTCCCTGAATTTACTAATCTCTGCTTATAAAGGCAAAGTATTTACACTTGTGAGACAAAGGCTGGAATCTTCCGTTTGCTCAATGCTGTCTCAAGTCTGTTCCTCTTGGATACAATGGCAGATTTACCATCAGCTTCTCTGGGAGTGATAGTCAGGCCAAAAACAAGGGCTTATGGAAATACCATCCATAGTTCCTAATCCTTTGCTGGAAGACTTTCCAGAAAGGTTGTACTGTCAAGCCCTCCTTCCTTGAGAAGAAGTTATTTTTGCATCTTATGCAGTGCTACAAATTTACTGGATGCTTTAGTGGAAAAATCTGAAGCAAGCATTTAGCAAGTATTTAGCATCCACACTGCTGGCAGTGTGTTCCCTTATTCAAGAATGGAAAGATCTTTCTTTTAATTCAGACAGACCTGCCTGTTCAGGGCGAGGATATCCACCTTAGGAGATGATGAAACCAAATGTTACAAGTAAAATGGTATTTCTAGGCTTCCAGGTTACAGTGCTTTCTTTGCACACAACTTTATTAGTTCCAAAGCCAAAGCAAACTGGACAGGTAGCATAAAATTAATTCCTTAATCCACAAGCATGGCACAAGTGTTCTCCATGTAAATCTCCATCTGTGCTCCAGTCCATAACCTGTTACTCCTGTTCAATGCACAGATTTCCATAAGGGCTGATGCTCCTCATAAACCACTAAGTCAGTAGTATTACTCCACCTTGCAGCAACTGCTTTGTGTCTCTGTTTCTGCCATGGACTGGATGCTGTGGTAAAGCAGCCAGGATCAAAGAAAATGGAGAGAAATTTTGCCATAATAAACAGAAAGTCTTAATCCAGAGTAGTCCTGGCTACTTTGAGACCTGCAATGTGGTATGTTTGGTACTCTTTTAGTTACTTATTTCTGGCATCAGCTATCAAGACATCCAAAATTTATCTACAGACTTTAAACAGAAGACAGTGTAGATTGCCTGTATCTCAGTGCTCACTGAAGTTATCTGCTGCTTCGTGCAGCATAGCTGTGAGCTCTCTGTATTACCTTCTCTGTTTCTCCTGGCTACCTTTCAGACCTTAGCTTTCCATATTTCCTGCCCTGAGTTCCCCTGAAGGACTGAATCAATCTTTGGTATTTAAGAAAGTCAACAGGCATCACCTTCTGTGTCATCAGGTGTAGTATTGTTTGCTCACTGGAGCTGTAAAATGCTCTTACAGCCTTGGTACAGAAACCCTGGCTCTGCAGCGATGAAGCTTGTGCTTTCTGTCTTCCACAGCAGAAACCTGCAGGCTAACTTCTGAGCTGGATATTTTTTTTAACCCTACAATGAGATTTAATGTTTTTGAGAGATCTCAGTTTGCATTCACCAAATGAGCCAATTCCGCTTTCATCTGTCAAAAAGTCCTACGCATTTTAGAGACTTTAAAGTTAAATGATCCAGGAGGCTTGGCAGGCATTAAAGACCTCTCATTTACTTGCTGATCAGTTATGTTGCTTACAGTCTTCCACAAACAGATCTTAACTGGATTGTGGCAGCAAAAAGGGAGCAACTTTGCTCTTGACATTTCACCGAACACCCTTCAGCAATGCACTAACCAGCCAGTGAGCACATTCCTTTCACCTTTTCCTTTAATGAGAATCACTTCCAGTTATTTTCCCCCCCAGTGCTGTACCCTTACCTTTTTTTCAAGAGGCAAACTGTGCTAAACTTCTTGCATAGGCACGTTTTCCAGGAAGGTTGGGATGTTTTATCACTTAGTCTATATGTACTGATAGGTTTTCTTTGTTACCTGTCCCCAAAGTCCCCTGTCAGGGATGCTCAAGTTTTCTGCTTTTATTTCTTTGAGGGTTTTTGTCTAACCTCAGGGCATTGAAACTTAGACCCTTTGATATTCTGTGAGGGCTCCACTCATCAACTAACTGCTCTGTCTTAAATGTTGGTATCTGGAGTTTATTCTGATAAATTCAGCAGCTCATCTCATGTCTTATTCAGCCCAACTGACTTCACTGTACTGGGACAATGGGTCACTGTGACTCAGGATGGAAATAACCCTCACAGAGCACCAGGGAAGACACACAGGCTCAGGTGTTGCTCTATGTGAGTCTAGAGCGTAGCTGACTACAGCTACTTTAAGAATAGCATCACATAACCAGGGGTTTTGCAGCCCCCAGCACAAACGAGGAATGGCCAAGCAGTGACAATGCAAGGCACACCTGTCCCTCTGCCCTGTGGGAAACCTGGACCCTACCCTGTGACAGAGCAGGCAAAAGGGCTGCCAAGTCACCTTTCCTCTGGTCTGGTGCACCTCACATTCCCCATTCACCCACTCACAGGAGTAGCAGCACCTCAATTTACTGCACTAGTTTATGTAGAAGCAACAGCCAAGTCCAGCAGGTCAGCTCAGTTCCTCAGGTGCCTGCTGGTCTTACCTTACCAGACTGTGCTCACTTTCCAATTCCTACTTTGAATTTCTCATGTGACTCTAAGCAGACTCCCTTCTACAAACTGGCTTCATTATTCTGCCTCTGATTATCAGCTGCACTCCTTCTCCACTGGGAGGAGGTATGGGAAGCCAGCCCAGTTAGGTTCCTCAGTCTACTTCAAAGCTATTTTGTGGTCTACCCTAGGTGAACCTGCTGTGGCCAGGGGTTGAACTAGATCAGCTCCACAGGTCCTTTCTGACCCTTGTCACTCTGTGCTTCTCTGAATGCAGCAGAGAGGGTGATCAGCAGAAAGATCACATCCATGTGCACAACATCCCCACCCCCCCATTTCAGGTTGTACTAGTCAATGCAAATTCAAAAGGAAGGTAGAAGAAATTTTGGATAAATCTTGAAACAGCTATTTTTTTTGTTCAGAAACACCTTCTCTGCCAGGTTATATGCACAAAGATAGAGCTGCTTCCTGTCCCCACTGTGTCTATCAAAACTCATTCATGGTATGTTTGTGGTTTCTTTGCACCCTCACATTCTCAGTAATGACTGAGGCTGAGAGGGGATGGAGGAAAGCATGACACCTTTTGAGTTAGAAGCATTAGTTTATTGAATCATCCAACTTGCCAGGTAGCCATAAATTGCTTATGGTACTGCAGAGGACAGAGCAAAGAGCAGCTTTGGTGCAATGCATCCTACAGGCTTGAGTCATTACCTGCTGCCTTCTGGGGCTATACACTGCTGTACACCACCCATTTCCCAGCCACATCAGCTACCCACCGTCCTCCCTGGTGCTGCCAAGATTCAGATCCTTGAAGTCCTCATCTCTGTTTCGTTATGGTGCTATTAAGTCTCCTAAACTGATGAAGCCTGGTTTTGGCAAATACCTGGAGATTTTGATCCTGACATATTGAAATGTTAAATGACTTTCCATTTCTTCAGAGGCTCTTTGGGATTTTCATTTCCTGTGCCTAAACTGGCACGTGATTCAAAGGGTCACCTCTCTGCCACGAGGTCCTTATTTCCTATGTGCCGCGGCTGCCTGATTCGATTGCGTTCAGCTTTCAGCCGCAACAAAAAAATATCCGGCAGGGCAGATTTTGCTCTTGCAATCAAATAAAGGCACCACTCTGTTGTAAAAGACTGGGAAAATGACTCCTGCAGCCATCGAAGCATCTCGTAACAGTGGCAGGAAATGCCTGGATGGCAACCTTGTGAGCGCAGGAGACAATAAGGAGCGAAACAGCAGCACGTTGTGCTGCGAGCGATGAAAGCTTTCCCCACTCCCTGCTGCACAGTGTCAGCCCCGGGATTTTCCCTGGGCTGCAGGCTCCCAGACCTGCTGAGGAGCTTGTTGGGTTTCCTGTCCTGGATGCTGAAACAAGGGGGGATGAGATTTGGAGATGCTACAGTAGAGGATCTCAGAGGCTCAGTCAGTACACTGGTGGTAGGTGGGGTCTGAAAATTTAAATGGGAAGGAGTTTTGCTTCTACTTGCAGCATAGAGCTGTAAAATGAACAGCAAGTATTCTTTCGGGGGGGGGGGTGGTGGTGGTGGAGGGGGAAGCAAAACAGGAGAACCTCTGTATTTAAGTATTTCACACACAGGGACTCAAAGTCAGAAGTACACATTCCCATTCTCTTGCAGTTTGTACAAAGAACTGACAGGAGCTAAGAACCTGCTCTGGACAGCAAAACCCTCTCTGTTTACAAGAAGCTGATGTGTCCTCCTACAGAGAAATGTGAAACAGCAGCCAAAACCTAAGGAGACTCATCCAGGCCCCCCCAGGTCTGTCAGCAGAACTGCTGGACCAGGCTGTGTTGCACTACTGCTGTTACACCTCTGGGCTGCAGGGCAGGCACTCTTTCAGGGCAATGGTTTCCAAAAGGATGGCCCTAAAGACAGCCTCTGGCCTGTGTTAAGACAAGGGGAGAGCAGCAGGGATATTCACTTATTATTTTAGCCTGGAACTGGCCATTTCCTAAACACATATCTTTTTGCCAGTGTTCCCCCACCCCGAATATAATCAAGTTAAAAAATGTGCTTGGGTTGGGTGAATCGAATGTTGTGGAGTTGAGGCATTACAAAATTTAGCTGGAGTTGGTTTATCACGTATTTCCTTAACTTTGATATAATAATGAGACTTACTGAGCTTTACTCACTCAATATTTGGATCTTGTAGGAAATTGTTAAAGGGGATGGAGCTCTTGTAAGTATCACTATAATTATATGATCCTGTAAAGTATTGTTTTTCATTTAAAGATAAGCTTGCAGTGGAGTGGCTGTTCCTTTCTTGTTTTGTTTGGGTTTTTTTTTTTTTTCAGTTATTTTCTGCCATTCAGATTTGAATCCCTCAAAACAGACCTATTCTGAGCATTTTCAGAGTAGCTATCAGAGTAGTATTATGAGTTTTCTTTACATCCCCAGTCTTAAGCTTTATGTGAATCACTGCTACTCTTCTAAGGCAAAGAAGTAACCATAGCTTTTCAATTCCTGAGATTCCTATGAGTCCTTCTAGGTCTATATGATTTATTGACAACCAAGATCAGATGGGCTTTGGTTGCCTTAATCCAGACTGTAGTACATTTGGCTCCACACATATGGATTACAAACAGTAGCTGAGACTTGCTGCAACTGTTGTGCCAGAAGATTTGTAGCAGGGTATCAGGAAAAGGAGAATTACTTCTTTATTTCTCTTAGTTTTTTTGATAATTTTTCTCTTTTTCTTTTCTTGCACAAAATACTGTATGAAAATTAATTTTCTATAAAACATTTCCTGGAAAGAAGAAAACACTGGGCCAAACCTAGCTTCTGACATTGCTAGACACATCACCCAAAGAGAGATGGCAGTGGCTGAGCTCCCTGCTGGGACCATGGGACCTCAATGTCTTTTGGCAGGAAGAAAACAGCCTGCTCAATGCTGCCAAGGGCAAGTCATAGCAAGATCCAGGCAGCCTTGTCCCCTCATTCCAAGAGGGGATGCTGGGTTATAAATGGAAGATACAATGCACATTCCACACACTACAGGGTGAGTAGCAGATGGAGGATTTACAGTCATTTTCTTGGCTAGGCACCCCTCAGGCCCTGTCCAGTGCATTATTTTAACCACCATTCTTAATATCAATTCATATGTCAGCATGCAACAAATATCCATAACTTACTCTGCAGTGTTATGGAAGTGGAGGCTGTGGGTGCTTTGAGCAGCGGTCTACAACAGCCCTGAGGACAGCCTTGAAGGCCTTACTGCATCCCTGAGAGATGCTGCTGAGATCCTGGAGCACATTGGAAGCAAAGAAACATACAGCTGAGAGTTGAAAATTAATCCAGAGACCAAATTAACACTGACTGCAGTTGAAGGAAAGCAGAGGCTGGGTGACTTTTCTGAAAAGAAAAAAAAAAAAAAAAAGACAACCAAGAAAGAAGAAATCTTTCCAAATCTCAGCATCTGGTATTGAAGAGATAGGTCCCTTACAAAATGCCACTTTCTACCTGTCTGTCAGCCTGGTTGGCTTTCATTATTCAGTAGAGAGAGGAATATCCTTTGGTGTTGCATGCACACAGCATCCGGTACAGTTTCTGTGCAGTCCCAAATGGAGAATTGCTTGTGTATGTACACACACACAGAGATATACATAAATATATATGTATATTTAATGTGCAGCCTGTATTTGAAATCTCACCTACGTCCACACCAAGCCAATTTATGGGTAGATGATGGAGGGTCATAATTAGAATTAATTAATCCAGTGGGAAATCCATTCCCAGGCAGCTCTCAGCAAAAGGCAGATTGTCAACGTAAGGAGGATAAGCTTGTACATCTAAAGCTCTTCTTAGATATTCTTGTCACTTCCTATATCCCCTGGGGTGTGAACAGGTCTAATCTCCCACCCTGGGAGACACCCATGTTACTGGTGTGCACTTTCTCACAAGGAGGAGAAGCTGGAGATATCGTAGTCCAACACCTTAAAGATGGTGGTGGAATACAGACACAGAAGAGCGTCTTCACAGTCTGCTGCTCGAGATCTCTCCAAATGATGATGAAAATAAAATTCACCATCCAAGCCTGGATCAGGCTCTGAGATGCATGTAGAAGCAAAGCTGCTGCTGTTTTCAAAAGAGCAGAGCTGTTTTCAGAAGAGCTGTGTCAACGCATACTGAGGTCAAACATAAACCAGGCAAGTGTCCAGGCAACTGGCTGAAGAGAGTATGGAGCCTGGCGCTTGAAAAAGTGGGCAGTGGTGACACCACCTGTATTAGGTGCAAGCACCTTGATAATCTGCTTAACCTAGAGGCTGAACTGAAGGAAGAAGTTACTAGACTTAGAACTGTAAGGGAATTAGAAAGGAAGCTGGATTTGAAGAACCAGGCTCTACGGACTCCCCTTGCAGAGGGAGGAGACCCAAGAAGCAGCAGGGAATGAATACAGGCCCCTGTTAGGAGAGGCAAGGAAAAACCCTCACAGCTCCCTTCACCTTCCCAGCTGCCTTTGCCAAAAATAAAATATGGGGCACTAGAAGTTGAAGGTGAAGTGAATGGGAAGGCAGAAGAGACACCACCTGAGGTGTTGCCTAAAGCAAAACAGCCTGACCCCAACATCAGGAGCTGTTCCCTTAAAAAGAAGGAAAAAAAAAAAAAAAAAAAAAAAAAAAAAGGAGGATGATTCTCCTCTGAGGGGAACAGGGGTCCCATATGTCAGCCAGATCCTTCCCACAGGGAGATCTGCTGCCTCCCTGGGGTCCAGATCAGAGATGTTACCAGAAGGCTGCCTAGTCTGGTACAGTCCTCTGATACAGATCCCTTGACAGTTATGCAGGTGGGGAGTGATGAGGTTGAAACCAGGAGTCCAAAAGCAATCAAAACGGACTTCAAGGCTCTGGGAAAACTGGCTGAGGGGTCAGGGGCACAGGCAAATTTTTTTCCATCAATACCCTTAGTTGCAGGAAGGAATACTGAAAGGAACAGGAAAGCAGGTGTAATTAGCAAGTGGCTCAGCAGCTGGTGCCTGGGGAAGTACTGGTTGACAGGAGGCTGGACATGAGCCAGCAGTATGCTCAGGTGGCCAAGAGCATCCTGGCCTGTATCAGGAACGGTGTGGCCAGCAGAAGCAGGGAGGTCATTCTGCCCCTGTACTCAGCACTGGTTAGACCACACCTTGAGTGCTGTGTCCAGTTCTGAGCCCCTCAGTTTAAGAAAGATGTTGAGTTGCTCAAATGTGTCCAGAAAAGGGCAACAAAGCTGGGGAGGGGTTTGGAGCACAAGCCCTATGAGGAGAGGCTGAGGGAGCTGACATTGTTTAGCCTGGTGAAGAGGAGGCTCAGGGGAGACCTTATTGCTCTCTACAACTCCCTGAAGGGAGATTGTAGCCAGGTGGGGCTCAGTCTCTTTTCCTGGGCAACCAGCATCAGAACAAGAGGACACAGTCTCAAGCTGCACCAGGGTAGGTTTAAGCTGGGCGTTAGGAAGAAACTCTTCACCAAAAGAGTGATCGGCCCTTGGAATGTGCTGCCCAGGGAGGTAGTGGAGTCACCATCACTGGAGGTGTTTAAAAAGAGACTGAGGCACTTAGCACCATGGTTTAGTTGATTAGATGGTTTTGAGTGATAGGTTGGATTCAATTTCAACCTGGTTAATTCTGTATGAAGGATGGGGATTCACTTGTCACAATGTCCCTTTCTCAGTGATTCTTTCTGTAGAGAAGTGTGACTGAGATTTCCAAGCCAGCTTGAACTTTTTTTTTTTTTCCTCTACATTTACCACTAAGAAACATAACCACCATGGAGAAGATGAAGTCTTTTTCTGTCTGTACTTTATGACCTTTGTCTTGTGATTCATAAGAAGTGATTCTCACTTTCCAACCTGACCCTCTTCCTGAAGGTTTCCTGTTCAGAGTTGCTTGATAAGGGAATGCATTTGCCAGATATGCTTTATTGCTTTTTTCCCTCTTTTGCTTATTTCTGAAAAGAAACAGCAAGGGGGAAGAAATGGTTTGTAAATGAGGCACAAAAGCAGAGGTGTATTGGATGATGAGAGCAGACTCAAGGGGCCTCTAGGGAAAAAGAGTGTAATTAGCATCATATCATCTGACTAAACAGCTCCTGCTCCACCACCACCATTTTTGCATCCATCCCAAAGCCAGGGGCAAGACCCTCACCAGCCAAGATACCACACAGAGAAGCTCAGCCCCAGTAAGGAGACCCAGCCAACACCAGTGGATGATATTGGAGTAGTCATCAATTCTGGTCCTAACAGCCGGGGGCCACCAGGCCCCCCGGCCTTTGTTGTCACCACCACCAACACCCAGTGTGCACCAGGGGCACTCACCAGTGATGAGAGGAGGATCCTCCAGCCCAGATGGGCTCAGCTTGGGGCTTCTGCCCTTCCTGGCGGGGATTAAATAGGGGAGTGGGTGGGGAGGGCCAAGTGACCACACCTGGGGTGGGAGGAGACTCCAACAGAGCCCAGGTGCTCTGGGATTTGAGGGGAAAAAGGGGGAAAATGGCGCAGGTGAGGGACTTTCAGGGTGTCAGGTAATGATAGGACTAGGGGGAATGGAAAAAAAATAGAAATGGTTAGATTCAGATTGGATGTTAGGAAGAAATTCTTCACCCTGATGGTGGTGAGACACTGCAACAGGTTGCCCAGGGAGGTGGTAGAAGCCTCATCCCTGGGAGTTTAAAGGCCAGGCTGGCTGTGGCTCTGGACAGCCTGATCTAGTGTGAGGTGTCCCTACCCATGGCAGGGGGATTGGAACTGGCTGATCCTTGAGGTCTCCTCCAACCCCAACAATTCTATGATTCTAAAACAATTTTTCAGTGTAGGCTGGATGTTAGGAAGCAATTCTTCACAGAAAGTGATTTGCCATTGGAATGGGCTGCCCAGGGAGGTGGTGGAGTCACCATCACTGAAGTGTTTAAAATAAGACTGGATGAGGCACTTAATGCCATGGTTTAGTTGATGAGATGGTGTTGGGTGACAGGTTGGACTTGATGATCTCAAAGGTCTTTTCCAGCCTGTAATTCTGTGATTCTGAACATTCTGTTGGGCAAACAGAAGTATAATTGACTATGTGACTCACATGGTCTATGATTAAGCTGGAACATGGAGCCTGGTGCTACCATCTGCTGGACCATGCTGTCTCCTGTGTGGAGAACTGTTGCCAGCTTTTTGGAAAAGGAAGCACAGATGTTTCCAAGGTTTTGATGTATGGAAATGAAACAGAAACTTTCACAAGAACTGAATTTCTGTAGGTTTTTTTATAAAGCAAGCTGATTCTTCTTTAATAACACCACTCAGTAGTGTTTGCAAGTCCTGAAGCAAGACACATTAAGGATGCACTAAAAAGTGACTCCTATTTAGTGCTGGCACCTCAATAGTACCAATGATATTAATTATGGAGTAACCAACTCTACATGACTCTGCATAAAGGAATTACAGCAAATCATCTTTTGGCCAAAGATGTTTCTAATCCAGATATTTTTAATAGTAAAAATAGGGTTGTTTGGGTTTTGGGGGGTTTGGGGTTTTTTTAATAGGAGAAATCAGAGTGTGCCCTGAAAATTTGGAAACTGGAGGCTAAAAGGAAAAAAATATTCCATCAGAGAAGATAAAATTAGCTGTGGTCTAAATTTCACTGCAGTATCTCATGAGCCTTTGGTGCTCTTCAAATGTCCCACACGTATATTAGTTTCATACCCACTTGAGAATGAAGTCATTTTCACATAGGATTTTTAATGCTTAATTATTATTCTTTTGTTCTTATCTCCATCACTATCTCAGATTTAAGTTGTTTAGTTACTCGGTGATTTCAGTTCTTCCATTTCCTGAAGAGGGACCAGAAAAGTGTTGAGGAAAAATGTCCCACCAACAGAAATGGGGATTTCCAAGAGAGGGCATTGTTACCAGGTACAGAATGCAGAATACAGGGTTAACCAGGTTGAAAAAGGCCTTCGAGATCATCAAGTACAACCTATCACCCAACACTATCTGATTGACTAACCCACGGCGCTAAGTGCCTCATCCAGGCTTATTTTGAACACTTCCAGTGATGGTGACTCCACCACCTCCCTGGGCAGCCCATCCCAATGGCCAATCCAGCCTTCCAGGGAGAGCATCAGCACTCACTAAATGCCAAATTGATATTCAGAGGGTTTAACACCTGTGTGTGTCCTAACCCAGTTACATCTTTACTGACATCAGCCACATACATTTTGTGCACACAAGGATATTGACCTCCTATTTTTAACAGCCAACTGCCATTCAAGCTTCCCTCCTAAGTGTAGTCTTGGTGATAACAAAGTCCAGACTGGCTGCATGTATCTCCATCAAGTTTCTCTAGAAACTACATGTGATTTATCCTGGCCTGTATCAGGAACAGTGTGGCCAGCAGGAGCAGGGAGGTCATTCTGCCCCTGTACTCAGCACTGGTTAGACCACACCTTGAGTACTGCGTCCAGTTCTGGGCCCCTCAGTTTAGGAAGGATGTTAGAATCATAGAATCATAGAATCATGTTGACTTGCTGGAGCGTGTCCAGAGAAGGGCAACAAAGTTGGTGAGGGGTTTGGAACACAGGCCCTATGAGGAGAGACTGAGGGAGCTGGGGTTGCTTAGCCTGGAGAAAAGGAGACTCAGGGGTGACATTATTGCTCTCTACAACTATCTTAAGGGAGGTTGTAGACAGGCAGAGGTTGGTCTCTTCTCCCAGGCAACCAGCACCAGAGCAAGAGGACACAGTCTCAAGCTGCACCAGGGGAGATTTAGGCTGGAGGTTAGGAGGAAGTTCTATACAGAGAGAGTGATTGCCCATTGGAATGGGCTGCCCAAGGAGGTGGTGGAGTCACCATCACTGGAAGTGTTCAGGAGGAGACTTGATAGGGTGCTTGGTTGCATGGCTTGGTTGATTAGGTGGTGTTGGATGATAGGTTGGACACGATAATCTTGAAGGTCTCTTCCAACCTGGTCTATTCTATTCTATTCTATTCTATTCTATTCTATTCTATTCTATTCTATTCTATTCTATTCTATTCTATTCTATTCTATTCTATTCTATTCTATTCTCGTTTGTCTCAAGAGTGTAGAAATGTTTACATCCCATCAAGTCTTTGGGAAAGCCCACAAATCCATGAACATCTCAGCACTGCACACCTACCCAAAACTCTTGCATTTCTTAACCTCACTCCCTTACAGAGGTATTTTTAAATATTCTTTTTTTTTAATGAGGGAAAATCCCAGAGAAAACTTCTGTATGAAATGAAGATCAGTTGAGGATGTGTTTATAGAACTCAAAGGCATTTTCCTAACAGGTTGCAATTATCCTTAAAAAGAACATAAAAACCCCCAGGAAGTCCAGATATAAATATGCACTACTGAAGAATAAAAGCTGTTACAGTAATAAACACAGAAGTATCCAATGAGCTGATCTGGCTCCCATCAGACAAAATTGAGAGTACCAGTGCTGTCAGTGGGACATGGGTCCTGAAATAGCCACAGGGTGTCAGGGGCAGAGGGACAGTTGTTTGAATAGTCATTGTGCCCCTGTATTCAGCACTGGTTAGTCCACACCTTGAGTCCTGTGTCCAATTCTGGGCCCCTCAGTTTAGGAAAGATGTTGAGTTGGCACAAATTTGGTGCCATGGTTTAGTAGTCATGAGGTCTTGGGTGACAGGTTGGACTTGATGATCCTTGAGGTCTCTTCCAACCTTATTGATTCTATGATTCTATGATTCTAATAACTGATCATTAGAAATTGATAGCAGCTCACTACAGGTATTCAAAACTGGTATCAGTTTAGTTTGTGCCTTATATTCTTAGGTATCTGTTCATGTTATGCAGCCTTATAATTGCATACTTCCCCCTCCTCCTTGAAGTATTTATTTGTGTATTTTCACACATGGAGCTATATTTTAAGGAAATTAGTTTCACTCAGCTAAGATGTTCTTAAAGGGCAATTGCAGTTGCATTCCCTAACTGTTTCTTCACTGAAAGAGGCAAGGCAATCTTTAAAAACAGCTGACCATCCAGCATCTCACAGCAAAACACATTTGAAAATGGCACTACCAGACACAACTGCAGGAAACCACCAAAGAAATGTGAGATTTTAGCCTGTAAGTGACTCATGGGGCACCATCTCCAAAGGGGCCGGGCAACCCCTTCTTCCCAAATGGGTGTGGAAGGAGGCTAGGAGCTAGACTCGCCGTCAGCCAGGGGATGCCAAAATCCTTCAGGAAACTTCTGCTTGTCAAACTGGGCAAAAGAAGAACACCTCTCAATAGGTCTACGTTAACAAAATGAGGATGAAAATGGTGATTTCCAAGAAAAAGCTCCTAGACCTCACTGAAAGATCGTGAGCTGAAGTCTGAACTCATGATTAGACTTCTGGTTAGTAGTTTGGGCACTTCACTGGTGAACTACAAGCCCAGGAACGGCAATTTTTTAATGTATTTTTTTTTCCCCAAAAAATTAAATCTATCCAAGATACACTCCCTCATCACCCTGTCTAGGGAAACATCATATCCTGGGTTGTCCCTGCCACTTCTTCTGCAATGGCTTTGGAAAAAGAGGTGATTTGGAAAAGGAACGCTCTGGAGAAATTAAGCCCTTTTATACAGGTAATCAACTGAAGTGAGTGAAAGGCCTTTCCCTCCTGAGAGCTTCTCGCCCTAGTGGAAGCGATTCTATAGATGCTATTTTGAAAGCATGTCATATCCATTGTGTTTTGAAACATTTAATTATTTGTGACTCCCTTCAGCGTGGGAGCCGTTCCGCGGCAGTGCTAGGTGGGGTAATGCTCTCGTAATCGGCTCTTGAACACTGCGTGGAGCCTCTTCCTGTGGGGCGGGGAATCAGTGACGGCCAGAGGTTTGTAGGTTGGGTGCCTGGGGTTCCACATAGATTGAGGCCCACTTCATGCAGGTATGCCTGGGCTTATACTCTGGTTTTCAGTATCACAGTATCACTAAGGTTGGAAGAGACCTCGAAGATCATCGAGTCCAACCTGTCACCACAGACCTCATGACTAGACCATGGCACCAAGTGCCACGTCCAACCCCCTCTTGAACACCTCCAGGGACGGTGACTCCACCACCTCCCCGGGCAGCACATTCCAATGGCGAATCACTCTCTCGGTGAAGAACTTTCTCCTCGCCTCGAGCCTAAACTTCTCCTGGTGCAGCTTGAGACTGTGTCCCCTTGTTCTGGTGCTGGTTGTTAGAGAGAAGAGGCCAACCCCACCCCAGCTACAACCACCCCTCAGGTGGTTGTAGAGAGCAATGAGGTCGCCCCTGAGCCTCCTCTTCTCCAGGCTAAACAGCCCCAGCTCCCTCAGCCTCTCCTCATAGGGCTTGTGCTCAAGGCCTCTCACCAGCCTTGTTGCCCTTCTCTGGACATGTTCAAGTGTCTCGATGTCCTTCCTAAACTGAGGGGCCCAGAACTGGACACAGTACTCAAGGTGTGGCCTAACCAAAGCAGAGTACAGGGGCACAATGACCTCCCTGCTCCTGCTGGCCACACTATTCTTAATGCAGGCCAGGATGCCGTTGGCCTTCTTGGCCACCTGGGCACACTGCTGGCTCATGTTCAGGCAGCTGTCAATCAGCACCCCCAGGTCCCTCTTTGTCCGGCCGCTCTCCAGCCACTCTGACCCCAGCCTGTAGCTCTGCATGGGGTTGTTGTGGCCAAAGTGCAGCACCCAGCACTTGGACTTGTTGAATGCCATCCCATTGGACTCCGCCCATCTGTCCAGTCGGTCGAGGTCCCTCTGCAGGGCCCTTCCACCCTCTAACTGGCCAATATCTGCTCCCAACTTGGTGTCATCTGCAAATTTGCTGATGACTGTCTCAATCCCCTCATCCAGATCGTCAATGAAGACATTGAAGAGGATTTTGTGCATGTAGTCATCCCCATGAATATGCATTTGCCTCTGAAAACTGATCACTTCGGTATTTGTGGATTTTTATGCACTTCTGCTGTTGAAAAGCACCCCTCCATGCTTACAGAGACCTGGAAATGTTACACAGCTGTATCTCAGATGTTGTCAAATGTATCCTTAAAGCAAATGGTTCCTAACAGTATACATGTACTTGGAATATTTGGATCTACCATCCCTAGAATAACTCTGTTAGAAATTAGAGAGGCTTGAGTGCACAAAACTAGACAATTTTTCATGGCTTTACATCACTTCATGACCCAAAAATATCTTTGAACTTAAACTCCTGCTCAGTTCTTGTTTACTGGACATTCGAAAACCAATACTGCATGCAAGAAAACAGCTGCTCTCAGTTTTTCCTTATAACTAAAATAACAGCCAGTTGTGTCGAGTACCTTCATGCACTGAACAGAAAAGCAGGCAGACTTGAGTTTTGTCCTACCAATTGTACACAAGGGATACTTCAGGGACAACCATCCCCTTAAGATAAAACCAGAAAGTAGTTCTTACTGTTAATTTCCCTACGTGTATAAACATTTCTCAGAGCTCAAGTAAAACCAGCTCTTAAGTTCTCTGCAGAATGAGGGTTAACTCCCTGGAGAAGCATGGGCAGTCCCAGCAAGCTGGAAGAAGCTGACCTTTGGTACCTATAAGTGCAGTGGAGAAGAGGCCACTCCTGCCAGCTGGGGTGATAATCCCCTTTGCCTCTGGTAAGTGATAGCTGATAAGTCTGCACAGAATTAGTTAGTGATATTTATTTATCAACTGGGTCTCTTTTTCACCACTGCTAAGTTACTCAGAGTCAATTTTGGGGGTAGGGAAGCTTAGTTTAGATTGCTCACAGGTGAGGTTATGAATTTCAGATGGCTTTCCCCGTCTAGTCTGTGAGTAGATGTGTTGGAGTGTAGCTCTAAATGTTTGCAATGGGTTGGGGTTTTTGGTTGGGGTTTTTTTTTGAGAAATAAGAAAACAAAATCCCACCAAAACTTCAACATTCCTGGAATACTTTTTGCAAAGGCTAAATGCCCTTGGTTTTGTTCAGACTGGCTGAAGCAAAAAGCAGTACCTGGCTTTCTCTTGGCTGCTGGGATGCCAGCAATGCTCATCAGAGCTTGTCAAGCAGCAGAGGGGGGGGCAGTTGCTTCTATGCTTACTTTCCATGTCCCAAGCATCCAAGCTTTGTGAGTTATAGCTGTCCTTAGCAGGAGGGAGGAGCAGAGCCCTAAAGCTGGGACAAGCACTCTGCTCTCCCCAGTTTTGAGCAGTATTTATATGGTACAAGACATAGGCTGGGACTGTGCCTTGCCGTAGAAAAATCTGTTGAAAAATAGGCAGATCTCCTGGGTGGCCAATTGCTTCTCTTCCTTTGAAGAGCTCACCTAGGTCTGCTCTTGATCCATCATTCAGGTAGCCTTAAACTACACTTGAACACCCTTTCTCAGGCACACTCACAGCAATTTTGTGCTGCAAAACTGGTGTGAGGCTCTTCTGGATCCAGTGAACTTAGGTACATGCATGACAAATAAATCTAAGCATATAGATGTATGCTTAAATTGCATATAGTTAAACACACAGATATATGTCCCACTAAATTCAAAGAATCAGTGTTTTGAATGTTGTCACTTTAAGAGGGGAATAACATGATGCTCTGCAATGTTTTAAAATACACTTCAAAAGGACAATTTTTCAGAGCTTTACATCACTTCATGACTGAAAAATACCTTTGAACTAAAACTCCTGCTCAGTTCTTGTTTACTGGACATTCAAAACCCAATACAGCATGCAACTGAAAGCTCCATTAGGAAATAAAGTAGAAATTATGTCATAAAATCACACAGCAGCCCAGCCAAAGCTGTGTCTTGCTAGTAAGGCTTCTTTGTTTTGTCTGCTAGTTTGTGGTTCTCTTCTCAAAAGTCTTTGTGTCAATGAGCTGGGATGGCTTAGCAAAGGTGGAAAGGTTTCTCAGCCAGAGAAAAGGTGTATTTCCTTCTGTCCAGGAACAGAAAAGGAAGAATAATCTCTTGCTGTTTACTGAGGGCGGGCAATGACACCTCAAGCTGCTGTCCACAAGGACTATGTATTATGTCTCCTAATTTTTTGCGCAGGTTGGGATGTGCACATGGGACCTGGAGGACAGAAATGACCCTGTTGTAAAGGATAGTTGAGTAAATGAGGCCATGAAAAATGGCCCTGTGCTGAGGGTCAGAAGCACTAAAGTAGCTTCAGACACGGAGAGGAGTGGAGATGGAGTAGGCAGAGGAGAAAGAAAATCTGGCTCCTAGGGAAAAATGTAGAGCTATCACAGCTCTAGCTAAGGCAGCACTTATGCTACTAATACCATATTAGAGGTGGTGTTCAGTGAAAATTAAACTGCTTTGACTACACACCCAAGTAAAGCAAAAAGCTAAGATAAAAGTATGTACAAGGCATTGTTTATGTGGAGATCTGTTTCTCCAGCCCCTTGTACTCATGGAAGGAGGTGTGCGGGCATCAGAGGACATCAAAAGGGTAAACAATGTGCTGCTATCCTCACTATAAAGCTGAGTTGGCAGACTTGGCTGTAGGGTAAGCCGGGATGGGTTTCAGTGACCCACAGTTCTGCTGATGCTGGGGTGACACAGCCCAGCTTAAGCCTGTCCCAGCCTTGGTCAGCGCTGTGACAGCATGGGCAAAAGCCAGAGATTTCATCTGAAACCTAATCAGGAGCCTAGGTTAACTGCAACACGAAGTCATGGCCAGATGGTTACCATCCAGCAGAGGAATAATGAAGGTATTAAGGTTAATTTAACAGGCTTAAGTCTATAGGTGGTCTTAGAAGGCTGCAGTCAAGTAGCTGAAACCTGCCACCCTTTATGTGCCCTGGAAGCCTGAAAACAGCAACAGTGGATGGAGGCTCATACGATACCCCTGGTGCAGGTTTGGTGCTGCAGAGGATGTATTGGAGTTCCCAGGGGAGCTTGGAGGGAGGCTGCAGCCCTGCCTTTCTGATCAGGGAGTGCTGGCAAAGGAAGACAGAGGAGTTTGAGAAATTCTGAGCTTTTAGCAAGGAAATCTGTGAGGCATAGAAATGCCCACAGATTAGAAGATTTTATCTACTGTCATGTATAAGACTAGTTAAAAATTTCCAGCGGGGTTTCCTTTTATCAATGTTATTTCCTGCACTGTAGTCACAGCCTGTCCCCTGGCAGACGTGTTGCTGCTTTAAAATTATGATTTTAATAGAGCAATGAGAAGAGCCTCCTGTTTTATTTTGAACACTGGGGAATAGCAACCCTTTCATCTCACCCTTTCACAGGGATGGAAAAAGAGGTTCAGGAAGCGCAGGGTGTCATGCCCAGGGAGGACATGGCACAAGCAGCATCAGCGAGGAGCATCACCCTCAGCTGGGAAACGATAGCTCTGGAGATGCACCATTACTCATCTCAGATGTGGATCCCATGGGAAGCCCAGCAGGCCAGCACTTCATCAGAGCTCACTTTCCCTAAATGAGACTGCGCATTGTGCTCTCCAGCACAGAGGCCTCCTGATGAAGGATGACATCCATCCATGCACTCTAAGATGGAGTGTTCACCTCCAGCCTGACCTCCTCAGCCCTTCACCCTGCAGACATCCTCAGCTGTCCCCACAAAGAATTTGGCCTAAGCCCAAGCCCAATAGCAGAGACAGTTGCATTTCAATGCCTGCAGTGGTGCCTGTTGAGCCTGTTAGCCCAGACGTGGCCCATGGGACTGAACATTTAGAGCTTCTCCAGCACAGCAGACTATCAGACATTTTTGTTTCTTTTTTCCTAATTTCTCTCCTTTGTTGGGGACTCAGTCACAGACATTAACTGTCCCCAGTTTCTCTGCCAAGTCGTCCTTTCCCAACAGCATCCTGCATCCATTGCAAGCAGCCCTTCGTTCGAAGAGCTCATTTCGCCTGGGAAGGGGTGGGAAAGGATGACCAAAGCACATGGGTTCCTCCTCAACCCCTTTTTTGCTTCCTGAGTTTATCTTGCTAGCATTTGAGAACATCTGAGTCCATCCCACAGACCAAGGGAGAAATAGCATCCTTTGTTTGCTTGTTGCTACAGCACCTTACTTATAATTAACAGAGTGATTTAATTAACATTAGGCAGAATCTGCCTGCTTTTGTTCCCTTAGGAGCTAAGGGGAGGATAGCAAGCAAGACAAACAGGTAACATCCCCTTCTGACGCTGATTCTCTGGGGCATGGTCTTGATTTCTGATGCCTGCTCCAGGCTATCCTCTCCAGACACTTTGAATCCAAGGAAGAAATGGGGGGAAAAAAAAGGAGTGTGAATAAAGTTCACATTTGGGGAGGAAAGTCGGCTTTGACTGACTATTTGTTTCCTCAAGTGGTGGTGGGGAGGAAGTGAGTTTCTGAAAGATCACAAACAAATCCTGAACAGCTTAGAGCAGAACTTGAGAAAACAAACCCAGTGATTTTATTATTTTTTTTTCCCCAGCTGAAAGTGGTGTCTACAATGTTATCCTTTTCTGCCCTGCTGGGATCCTCATTATTCAGAGGAACAAGCACTTGCTGCTGCAGGTTTTAAGTGTATGGATCACAGAAGTGTTGATAGACAGCTACTTGTAGCAGATGGGTCTTCACCCAGATCTGTGTACGACAGTTTTATACTACATGAGGCACGAAAAGTTTGTAATGTATCAGCATTGCCTTTACTAAGTAAAGGTTTGTCAGACTTTTGGCATTGTAGAGAGCATCCCTGTGAAGTGTAAGAGCAGAAATATTCAGGTATGGCACAAATAAATCACACATTTTCCAGGTAGCTGCAGCCTGGCAGCACAGACACCTCGCCTGGCTGTAGTCTGGGTCATCCTCTGCCTCTCCTCCACAGTGGGACTAGCAAGGTGCTTGCCATGACAGTGTAGGGGTTTGGGTTTGGTTAAATCTCCTGCTTTAATCAGGGCTCCTCGTTCTTTCTTAATGTGCTGCTGCGGATCATTGTCGATGAGGGGGAAAAATTACCCTTCTCTGAATGCTGCACTAGCACAGAGCATCCTGTCTTTACTATTTTCAATTAATATTAAGACTGAACAGTGCGGCTTTTGGCACAGTCTGAAGTGCGAACAAGGCAAATTAGACAAGAGATTACACATTTTTGGCATTCTGGCATTAGCTAAAATAGTTTAAGATTTGTCTTTGGTGGTGGTCTTAAAGCAAGTGGAATGTGAGGGTGGAATTCAGGACCGTCTCCAGAATACCCTGGTGTGAATTTCTTCCTTTAGAAGAGAGTGCTTAATTCCACATATTAACATGTTGGGCTATCTTACTAAAAGTGAAGTTACGCTGATTAGTTACACTACAGAAGCTAAAGTATGTACATCTGCTTGAAGCAGGCATTTAATGGCAGGAATAATGGCTAACTT
>CM066573.1:14209302-14244302 GCA_033816785.1 Picus viridis
CACCGCCTTCCACCACCAGCAGCTTCTTTCATTTTTTTCTTCAGCCTATGGGAAATTGTGTTTTTCTGGGGAGAAAAAAAACCCTGTTTACATCCCAGTGGATGAGACAGACTTTTAATAGCAAAATGCAGTTTCGCCTGAGCCTGTCTTCACTGTAAAATAGGTTACGCTGCCCTACAAACAGGGTTGGAAGTGAAAGTCTGCAGGCTTCTCTTTTTGTCCTTATTTTTAGGCACGCTTTTGCTTTCCTGGGAGGTTTTGGGCTTTGGGGTTTTGGGCTTTTTTTAAGCACTTTTTTGCTTTTCCCAGATTTCGTAAGAAGTAGACTCCCCATCCATATGCGACGGGGGAGGGAGGGATTTGATAATGGGCCCTGATGCAAGAAGAAGACGAAGGGGGAGAGAGAGGAGGGGAAAAAAAAAAAACCCTCTAAGCTTTAATTTTAATTCTCCTGCCTTTATTTATCTGATTTGTGGCCAGATGGTGGTGAAGCAAGGCAACCCCTTTGTGCAAATGAAGCCCACATGTGAAAGTCCTTCTGTAATGTAATCATTGAGACCGGAAGGGTTCATACTGTGTCTGAAAAGAGACAATGGAGCTGGGATATATCAACAACGCTGAAATCGAGTTCATTTGCGATGCAGGCCCTTTGACTGTGGTTGTCATGAAAACTTCCTACTTTGATCAGCAGAGGGTGGAGAGAAAAAGAAGAAGAAGAAAGGGGGGTGGGAATAAAAAAAAAAGAAAGAAAGGGTGGGGGGAAAGTCTTCTAAAGGGGCAGGGATGCAGCGCGGGTGTTTGCTGTGCACTTGGCTCCGGTTCACGCCCCTTTCCGGAAGACGCAACAGGGAGAGGAGCATCTTGTACCTTGACCTGTCTAGACAGGGCGCGAAGTTTGGGGGTTTGTTTTTTTGTCCCCGTTTCCAAGGGTGAGGGTTGCTCTTTGACCCCCACCGCCAGCGGTGGTGGCTCTTGGGGCGTAGGTAGCAGCCGGAGGTTTTCCTGCCGAATTCTCGCCGTGGCCGGGAGGGAAGGGGATGGACAAAGACACGGACCAGCTGTTCGGAAATAAAGCTGAAACAGTAGAACCTGGGAGAAGCTAGGTTTTGTAAGCTATTATTTTCCGCACAAAACCCCTGGGAGGTATTAAACAGCTGCATCTGAGCTGGTGAGCAGTGGCTAAAAGGCAGAGCACCAACTGAAAGCCCAGGACGTTTGCAAACTCCGCTTCAACTAGAGAAACAAGTGGCTGGAGCACCAAGGGCTTTCATGGCCCGAAACATCCAACACCACCAGCCAGCTCCCTTCGCCATGGTCTCTTCGGGCTGCCGGGAGGTTCCAAGCTGGACGGCTGGCTTCTGGAGGAGGGCAAGGGGTGCGAGAGGCGCGTTGGGTGTGAGTTGGAAGGGTCTGAGCAGGTTCTACAGGGCCACCTTAGCTGGAGCTGACGTTTTTAATTACGTGTGTAATGTAATGTGTCAATGGTTATACACAGGGAGAGGGATGCTCTTTTTCTGTGATCTAACTAGGCATTAGCTGGATGAAGTGGGGCTTTTTGGTGATATAATAAGCAAAGAAAATCAGGTTTTGGCTCCATGAAGTTCCTTTAGCAAAGTTCAAGACCGCAACCTGACAGAGCTCTTGGGGTAGAAAAGGAGATGGCAAAGTTTTGCTCCTAGGTGAGAAGAGAAAAATCTATGCAGACTTTAAAAAAAGAGAAGAAAAGAAAAAAAAAAAAAAAGAAAGATCAGGGTTCAACCTGATGCTTACAAACCTTTGAAAACTGTGGCAAGCCAACCTAACAAATTAATAACCTTATATTTTCCAGCCAGTGCTGCGTCAGTATGTCCACTCTTACTCATGACTAGGAAACTCCTGCAGCTCATGCCTTGTTTTAAGATTCTTGACATATTTTGAAATGCCCCTCACAGAAACTGGTTGAGCCTTTGGAGATAACACTGTGCTTTGTCAGATGCTTTATAACATTATTTAGAAATGCATTTGGATCTGTTCAGGGCTTCATAAATATGAATAAAGCATTTACAAAAGGCACGTCCCTTGCAGAAGTAACCCACGGATGATACCAGATGCTTTATACTTTACAAATCTCTTAAACTCCAAGAGTTCAAAACCACATTTTACTTGGGGATTATTATTTTTTTTTTTCCCTAAGTGATTAAATATAAATCAGTGTTTCCCAGAAAAAATATCTCTGTTGATTTGTGTGAAGGAAATAAGGGAATTGTACTAGTGGCTAAAAATCCAGATTGCTACTAAAGTTGCTTCAAATATTTATGGACAAATTAGGGGAGGAGGGGAGGGATGTCATCTTCTTTTTTTTTTTTTTTTTTTTTCCTAGGCCTCATGGTGTAGGGATGGATTTTCCTCAGCTAATTCTGCTAAAAACACTGAGGTGTTCTGACAGGCTTCATTCCAGTTCCTTCTTCAAATGCACATATTTATAATTATTATTATTATTCAATGCTTTTGGGGTCTTATTTTTCTTTTAGCTCTCATGGAAAGCATGAAAGAAGACAAAAACAAAACCCAACAACTAAAAGGCACAAGGTTATGCTGACCATGGCCTTTCAAGTAGTTGGGGACTCGAAAGGGGCAGGCAAGTGAGCTGGCGTGCACAGTCAGAGGGCTGCAGCTCCCAGCAGCTCTGCCTTGCTCACTGCCAGCTCAGGGTTACTGCTTGTCCTGGCAGATATTTGTTTGATATTTTTAGCAAAGGGCCTTTTCCCTGAGCGTGTACTGAGCACCACTTCCAGCAAGCAGGCTTTATTTCTGTATGCCTTTTCTCCGCTCCTGTTAAAGGGCTTCCCCTTGTTTATGGGTTGAAGGCTGGAATTCCCTCTTAATATTCACCGAGGCTTCCTAAAAGGTGCCAAACACAAGGCTGGACAGCGCACCACCTCCACCCTTCCCAGGGGGTCAAAGACCCATTTTGTGGCACCGAGGGGAATTACCAGCAGGTCCCTAAATACTGGGGGCAGGGCGGAAGGGGGGAGGGGGCTCGGCAGCTCATTGCTGTTGACTGCTCTATCTGTAGTGAAGTCAGAGCTTCATCTGCATGGTCAGGGAGCTGTATTTATTGCACATCGTGGCCGCTAATATCACGATACAAAATGGGCTTGTTTTATTTAAATTTCAAGTGGCCTCCTCCCTGAGTCCATGCTGAAAGAGGAGGGGGTGTCCCTCACTGAGTGAAATGCATTTTGGAGCGCTTTTCCCCCGCCCCCCCGCACCCCCCCCCAATCCATGAATATGGGTTTGGGGGAAAAAAATAAAAAGAAAGAAAGAAAGAAAGGAAGGAAACAGTGAGGATGGGCATAAAGTTTAAGTAATATTTAGTAGCATTAATTCGGGCAACCCCCATTCATCCCCGCGCTGCACAGGGCAGGGAGAGCAGAGCAAGCCGGGGGCTCCTCACCACAGCATCGCAGCTTCTGCCTTATTAGTAGCTTTAGGAGGGGGGGGGGGGGGGGGGGGGGAAAGGCACAGTACGAGTATCTCCTTTTTTTTTTTTTTTTTTCCATCCTTACAGTGGGAAAGTATCGTAGAAGAGTATGAAGATGAACTATTCTCACTTATCGCCCAAGAGGCAGACTATCTAGCTGACAAGCTGTGCAGTGAAAAATCAGGTACTGTGTCTGATGTAACATGTGCTCTCTCTACAGCCGTGCGGGGTTGGGTTGTTTCTTCTTTTTTTTTTTTTTTTTTTCAAGCCCAGCGTACTGCTTTGGAAGAGAAGTGGGCTGTTGTTGAATAAGCAATGACACTACACGACTTCTGTGAAAAACATCCCCCCCCCCTTTTTTTTTTTTTTTCTTCCTTTTTACAGCGACTTTAATTCTCTTAATTCTTTCGTGCATATTAATGCAGCGTAATTTGAGCATCCCAGCTAACGCGGCGTTTTCCTTCTGATGTTACAGTATCTTTTGGGTTGGTTGGTTGGGGTTTTTTTTGCAACTTAGGTGTCTGCGCTGTCGTTTCCAAGTCAGAAACGAAAGTAACCCTGCCGCAGCGAAATACAGGCGTTTGTTTCTCCCGTTTAATCGCTAATTGTGGCCATTAGGCTGAATCTGTGAGCCAGGGGAGTGCAGGTTTAGAAATGTGCTGTTCATTTTTAGATGCACTCTTGATTGCTATCAGACTAAAGTTGTCCTTAGAGGGGCATGCCAGCCCACTGCCATCACCTGCTAGGTAGGATGTATTTTATACACATTTTCATTCTCTGTAAACTATATAATTTCAAGTTAAGTAAGGCCTCTTTTCAATGCTGACAAAGTAAGGGAATGCTTCCAAAAATTAATTATAGCTTATTTAAAATCTTCTTCCAGTCCTCTATTTGTTGCCCTCCATTTCAGTTTTTTAAAACTTTTATCTTCATTCCTGAATCTAAAAAGCAACCACTTAAGGCACTAAGTAATGTGACATTATTAAGAAATTTGGATTATTCTTCCTCCAGGTCCTGCCTTTAGTGATGGAATATGCAGGAAAATGCTGATCTCAGGATCAACACTTGCAAATATTGGTGTGGTTTTGAGATTTCAAGGCTGCAAGCATTATTTGTGTCGTAAGAAACAGAGCCAGTAAAAAGTGCTGGAGGCTGGCAAAAGCTGTCTCACGAGAAGTTCATAGAAATAAGTTTGTGTGCTTTAAAGCATCAGTGTATTTTTTAGTGCTTATTGGTAAAGCATGGTGCAGAGCACTGGAGAACTTCATCTGTAACAATGCAAAGTTCTCTCTATAATCTCTGCAGACAAATAATTTTTCTATGTATATATGTATCCCAAATAGGTGTTTTGTTTTTTTTTTTTTTAACAGATATTTATTTGTCCTCTCTGCCATAACAGAGCTGCTCTCAGTTGTGCCAGAGGATCAGGCATGTAGAGTAACAATTTATTTTGAAAACAGCATACTTCCTCCAAAATGGATGGCAGGATTTCTGCTAGTGGGACTCCTACAGAAAAACTTCCTGGGCATTTCAGAAACAAAACCCAGAAAGGTTTCTGAGATGATGTAGAAAAATCATCACCTTCCTGAGAGGTTTCCTTAGAGAAGAGGAAACTGGGATGAATGCCTCGTCCTTCTTGACTCCCCTCACATCAGCCTCTAAACCTTTTGGAGAACAAATTGCATTTTTGTTTCATCTTCAGTAGTGGTATGAAAATGTTTGTCAAAGGTGCAGATAAAACATTGATTTCAAAGACCACTTTGTTATTTTTTTTTGGTGCTTTTTTTCTCTCTGTGTCTGCTCAAAAGCTTTCCCCCCCCTTTGAAATCACATTTTGGGTTTCAAACCCACCAAGTGTAATCATCCAGCCTTCTTTCATCAATAAAATACTTTTCCGACTTCTGGCAGAAGAGATTACTGTAACTGCACATTAGCTTCAGTACCAGAAACCTCCCCCCCCGACACCGCCTATGTGCAGGGCTTGCTCTTCCTAACTACAAACAGTGGTTTGCAGAGGAGAAAGAAGTTTAGTTTTCTTCCTGGTAGTTATCACAGATAAACAAGCTGCCATTTAATGGACAGAAGTAGAAGCCCTCAGCCTTGCAATTATAATATTCTTGCAAAAGTGGTAGAACACTACAAAGCGACGCTGAGCTACCCTGGCATAAAAATAAAAGCAAGCAATTAATCTACCATTCCCCATATCACCCTGCTTCCCATTTTAAAAATGTCAGTATGTTAAAGAATTAAAAGTCAAACAGACCACAGAGGCTTTCCTTCTTTCCTTTCTTCCTTTTTTCTTTTACATTAATGTGCTCTCTGTGTAAAACGGGATGAAAGTAAACATATTAAATTGCATTAAAGAGAAGAAAAGATGTTTCCATGAACTGTGTGGCAGGCAGAAGCTGGTAGAGGAGCACAGTAACAACTGAACAGAGCAGGAAAGTGCCTGCCTGGGTTTTTTTCCAGGGAAGACAAATTCAGGCTGCGGTGGCATTGGAAATGGGGAGTCTTGGAAATCGTGTCAGGATTCACGCCAGCCACGCAGCGCTGACATATAACTTACCAAAGCCTCCAACTCACAGAACACAATGGGAGTTATATTATTAGGTCTTATCTGCCTCACAATGGCAATTTTCATTAATGTGCTATATGAAAGCAATATTACAGTCTTATCATCTTACTGTAAATTATTGGCTCTTTTTATTCAGAGCTCCATGAGTTCATTCACAGTGGCATTTTTAACTACTTTTTTTTTTTTTTTTTTTTTTTTTTTTTGGGAAGGAAGGGGGTGTGTGTGCAAATTATCATACCGAGCAACAGAAATAGTATAGCAACCTCTCCACGGGCCAGTTGCAGATTTTGATGCTGTGGATTTCACCATAGAGCAGGAGAAATGGGGGGGGGGGGAGAGAAAGAAACAACAAGTCAGTGATGTATGCATTTCATTACTATGCTTTTAATTCTGCTTTTAAAGGTTGCATACATGAACATGGCTGATTTCTGGGGGCCCGCTGCAGTCTTATTAAAATTGGTGTAATCAAACATGGCTCATTTCTGATGGCCCATTGCAGTCTTAGTAATATTGGTGTAATGAAATCCTTTTTCTACTGTGCTGTGGTAAAATAATGAGGACTGCAGTTTCCTCGCAGCGTCCGAACGCGACAGTAATGGAAACCCCATATCACAGGAAGAAAACTCCCTAAGTCAGATTTAGCACTTCTTTTTACTTTTTAATCCTAATATCATACCAGAGCTTTTTATTTTATTTTTTTTAATGGCTACTGGAGGTAGATGTTTCCTGTTTGATTAAAAAGTGGCAAGCTTCAATAAAGTCCTTTAGCGTGATCAAACCGTTTGATATTTACAAGCATAGATCCGTTCGCTGTCATGTATTCTTTGATCACATAAAAAGTCTCGGTGCTAGACAGGCAGGCACAACCTGCTGAGACACACCTTCAGATCCTCTACTATTTTTACAAGCTTGAAAAAAAGAAATATCTAAAACTTAATTTTCAAGGAGATTAACCTTTTTTTTTTTTTTTTTTAACCCCTTTTTTTTTTTTCCTTATCCCACTCCAAACAGGAGGTGCAGTTGCCAGTCAGACCAGTAATAGACATAGAAATAGACCAATAGTAGAAATATTTTGGTTTTAATTGCAGAGCCCTTTAATTTCCTTTCCTGATTGCCATCATTTTCTGGGTGTTCTCCCTGGGTTTATATATGTATTTTCAGTTGGGATAGTTGAGATTTAGTGTCATGCCAGTGGCATTTCAGTCGGGGTTAGATGGAGCTGTGTGAAGGCCAGCAAGAAACCAGAAGCAGCTAGAAATTGTGTTGATGCATAAAGCAGGGCTAGCTGATTTATAAGTGGAAAGTGATTTCATACCACATCTGAGTGCTGAAAGCCACTGTTTAAGTAACACCGGGACTTCTCCTACAGAAATATTTTGTGTGTGTGCTCACAGGTACAAAAATACTCTGTTTGGTTAAAATCTCTTACAAGTGATTTCACCCATGTGATTCTTTATCTAGCTGTTTGGAAAGTTTGACTATAATTTAGGCACCCGATGTTGAGCTACACAAAAGTGAAACAAAATGCTCTTATTCAACTGCAAGGAAATCCAGAAGTCTCTTTCTGCACAATTATCACTCAAACTATTGTGTTTTTGCAAACTGATACTTTCTAGGAGGCTCATTCCCAGTGAGAACTACTCTCCTGGAGAGTTTAACAAAGCTTGCAGCAACATCAATTAAAAGCAACTAAATGTCTGCTATGAATATGTGCAGAATATTAAACTGCCTTTAAACCATTTACCTTAATACCCTCTGCCAGATTATGGTTAATAAAGGCAATATACGGGGTAGGAAGCTGTGGTTTAATGCTGCCCCAGTAGCCTGGAATTACATATTTTCTCACATTTTTTCTCCCCATGCAACGAAGAAAAAGAACAGCATAGAGACAGATTAGCCTTTGAGTCCCCTGCCCTGCAATAGGATCTGTGAGCACAGATTTCCCTGAACGCTACAAGGGATTGAAGGATCCATATCAGTGGGGTTTATTAAAGAACTGGGCCGTGACACTCCTTGTTTTAAAATACCAAGTTTGATTAAAAGAAAAGCCCAGATTTTAGCTGCAGCAGTAAGATTATACCGGGAAGACAAGTGAATTTGAACACTAATGTGAGTCCCTCTGGAGAGAAAGATGGGATATTTGGTATGTTTACCAGTGTAGTTGAATTCTTCTTAGGTTGCAATGTGCTGGGGTGCAATATGCTATGGTACCCAACCCCATCCAAGGGAGTACCAGCAAGTGCCCAAAGCCAAATGTGAAACCCACTTGGGCAGCAGCAGGCTCATCGTGAGGGCTTGGGCACTTCCTGACTTGAGTTTCTAACAACTGTTCCTCCATGAACTCTGTTTCTGTGGTATGAAAATCACTGGGGAGCCCAACATTGTGGGGTAATTCTTCAAATAAAATGAAAGAGAGTTTTCAGGGCTTTGCAGAAATGCCACCTTGCATAGGGATGCACGGGCTGTGTTTTTGTGCCCTGTAAGAGAAGAGTCAGACCCTGAATTATTTAACACACTTGAGGACAGGAATTGAGAATAGATTGATTCACTCTACTTCTTAAAACTCCTCTTTGCTCTCTTTGCTCTCGCTGTGAGTGTGTCATGGTTATGCCTCATGCTGTTCCTCCTTTCTGATTTATTGGGCAAAAGAGTTTTAATATGCTTTACTTTTCACCTTTACAGTTTCAGTAGTTGAAGTGCTTCGGGGGGGGGGGGGGGAAGGGCAAAACAAAACCACCTATCTTTTTCTACCTCAAAAAGTGTATTTTTTCTTAATTAAAAAAAAAAATAAATAGGTACTTTGAGCAAAGTGGTACTGTTCAGGACACCAGTAGATCACAAGCAACTTTTCCATGCCTTAGATGCCTATGCAGAGGCTGCTGCTCACACAGCTATAGAATAGATGAACTCCTCATTTTACAGAGCAAAATAAGATGAAAATAGCTTCCCCTGCCCCAATATAATTTTTTGCCGTTGTAATAACTCCTGTATTCCCTATAAATGTCTTTAATGTCCCTACATTCCCTAGTCATCTTCTCTTTTCTAATTATTTTTCTTTTTTTTTTTCCTATTTTAAGGAGGTTTCTATTAAAATATATATTGAAATTAACGTGCAGAGGTATTGGTGAGGATGTGGAGTTTAACGGAGAATTGGCTACTTTTAGCCGCAGCAATAAGATTATAGTGGGAAGACAAGTGAATTTAAACACTAATGTGCGTCCCTCTGGAGAGATAGATGGGCTGTTTTGTGCCTTTACTGGTGTAGTTGAATTCTTCTTAGGCTGCAGTATGCTGGGGTGCAACATGCTCTTATTTCTCTGTTCAGATTTTCATTCACCACGAGGCATTCATCTCAGTCGTGCCGCTTTTCACAGGTCTGATTGTAACTGAGTCAGAGCCTGTAAAAAACTGAGCCCCCTACTCCAGCAATAAAAGATAACCCAGGTATTTTTTTCAACTCTGCTATTTTTTTCAAGTCCATGTGTGTGTTTGAACAGATGATCAATTTGTCTGTGTTTCTGTAACAGAAAAGAGTTCAGCCTTTATAGCTAAGAGCTGCTGTGTTTCTATTGCTGCTATTGAGATGGCAACAGGAAACTTTCAAATATTTCTCCTTTTAAAAGTGAAGTAACTTAGTGGAATGTGTGTAATTGCCTTAAAACAAGCCATTCCTTTCAAATTTCCATATCAAAGTCATACTGATCCTGATGTAAATGTTCACTCAACCTGAGCACTATTACTGCAAATAACTTTTTTTATTATTATTAAATTAAAGCCTTCTAGCCGAAGAAATGGGAAAAATAATAACCAAAAAAAAAGCCCCCAAAACCCAACAACATCAAAATATTCCTGACAAGGGCTGTGCCTTTCATCATCAGAGTTTTGAGTTTGAGTTTTGGGGGTTTCTTGGTCCAAAATATTTATCAGTGAGTGGAAAATAGTCAGTCATAAATCTCACCCAGAGCTGGAGGTCAGTTCAGGTTTTCTCTGTGCCCCCAGATGATAAAGTGGGAGAATGTCTGCTTCAGGCTCCAATGCCCTGTGAAAGCACTGTCTAAAAAGATTTTTAATTGCTTATCTGTGATTTTAAGGCAACAAGAGTAGTGCATTCAAATCAAATCACTAAAACACTGAGGGGAAAAAGTAAACTTTATAACCCCCAAAAATGTCTACAACTGTGTATGTCCACTTTCCTGCAGATTGAGTAATTTTGAGGGGGGAAAAAAAAAACATGCTGAATAAAAATCTGTTAATGGATGCCACATAATTTTAAAGCTTATTTATAGATTTTTACAATGTTTGTAAAGTTAAATATTTCAGCAGTAACCCAGTCCATCCCTCAGTGGGTATAAACTGCTGGCGCTTCACAGAAGCCGTTAGAGCAATACTGATTTACAGCAGTTTAACATCTGGTCCCCCTAAATCTGTTACAGAAGGATTTGTTTATTGTTTTTTAAAAAGATTTAAGTTTGTGCTAGGGGTGGAATATTTTCTGCCACATCCTACTGACAGACCAGTCGTGCAGAATACTTTGCCAAAGTTAGAATTTGAGTATCGTGGAGGCAGCTACGCCATATAAAATGGAAATGCCTTCAGTATTTCAGGAAGACTTTCTTCACACTTAATCCAACTCTACAACTTCTTTCATGTGCATGTAAACCCCAATTTTTAAAGAAACTTTAAGTATTTGAATTATCTTTTCTACTTCATTCTGCTTCCAAATGGCCAGTTTGCACTGAGATGGGGGCTTCGGTATGGGTACCGAGCTCACCTCATGTGTAAAACCTACCATCGGCTCGCTCTGTTCAAAGTCCGAGAGCAGGAAACTGTTTCCTATCTATTATGTATAGAACTACTATGTGTACATATCAGACTCATGGGAAGGCTTTAGATTCCTTTCCTATTTCTGTTTGGTGAAATCTGTTGATTTTTGAGCGGACAGAAAAGACAAATTTAGCCCAAAGCATGTTTAAAAACATGTATTACCCGGTCACATGAAAGGAAAACATTTGCTGGGAATCTGTGAAGCTATTTCAAAGCCTAGCTAATTTCTACCTGATTTTTAATCATATCTAATTTGCTGTTGCTGTTGCTGTTTGTTTTCCTGAATTTAAAAGTATTTTCCCTCTATCTAGCACCCTTTTTATCATTCAGCATGAACAAATCCATCAAACCAACATATAAAATTGATTATCCAAGAGACTGGCACAGTGCAAGTGGATGACCATTATCAAAACATCAAAATAAACAAACCAAGATGGCAACAGAGAGATATTTCTGGGTCTTTTTTCCTCCCCCCCCCCTTTTTTTTTCTTCTTTTTTTCCTTTTTTTTCCCCTTTTTTTCTATTTTTTTTCATTAGATAGGACTTGCACTTTCTGTACCAATATCTGGTAAATTATTTTGGGTGGCTATGTTGGAGTTTTTCTTCTTCTTAATATTTCACTGCAGCCTTGTACTTTATTTGATCTCAATCCAATCAAAAATTGATCACAATCATGGTATAAAGGAGGTCGTGATTACCTGGCCGAGTTGTTTTACTGAGCACCAAGTCCTGTAGTGCTGTGCTCGATGCCTGCATTCAACCACTGAGCTTAGTGTGGTTTACCCTGAGAAAACACAGCTAGATGATAGGATTGATACACAGTGCTCAGAAAGTCTTTCTTTAAGCTGCAATTTGCACATTTACATTCTGTCTTTGAATTTCACAGTGAGAAACTACCAGAGGATGTTTGTATCTCTTCCTTTTCATATCACTGATAAGATTCATCCCTGGATCCCCCCCAGTCTTATCTTAGTGTAATCTGGGTGCAGCTGGAGCGATGCTGTAGTGGACCACCTCTCATACACACTGTCACCAGCCAAGGATATTAATCTTTAGGGTAATTATATTTGGGGTAAATACTCAGATTGTTTCACTGTTGGTTTGTTGAAGCAGATACTAAGAAGCAAACTTTAAAGTTGTGAGGCCCTTTGTGAAGCCACTCATTTTGAGCTCAGTAACACGTGCTCTGTCTAAAAATAGGATGCATGTAGAGTATCTTCTATGAGCTAACAAGTCAGGTGGTATGATATGATATGATACGATATGATACGATATGATATGATATGATATGCTATGATATGATATGATATGATATGATAATAATGACATGAGATCATATCATTATCATATCATGTGGTGTGATATGAACTGCTTTGGATTCCATCTATCCAGATATTTATGTAGCTATCCTCAGCTGGTCTCCTCAGTTCCCTCCAAGAGATGAACATCTCGAAACCTATGTGGAAAATCAGAGAAATATGTCCTGCCTTCAGATCTTGTCTTTTCTCCCTACTCTGATGGAGTAAAAGATGTATCCAAAGAAATGGTTGAGACTTATATCAATGGAGCAGAAATTTCAAGGTCATCTCTAAGAAAGGAGGACCAGATCCTTGCCCAGAATGAGCAGCTTTAGTCTGTGAACTTGGGATAAAGCTGTTACATTTGACTCAAGGAAACTGGGGGCCCCCACTTCATGAGGAATGTTACTGTATTTTGTTTAAAACAGCTTATTTCATTTCCCATGTCAAACATAGCAGGCAAAGAGCACTTTCCTAATGACAGATTTTATTTCAAATGTGCCTTACACTGAATGAGTTGAGGTCTCCCTATTCAACCACAAATGGATGAGGCAAGATCAATGCTTTATTTAAGATAAGCCCTAAAACAAGGTTGTTTGCTGACTAGTCATATTTTTTACTCGTATTTGTCCTTGTGATCTGACATTTGCTCATACTGTGATAGCTTCATCAAAATACAGGTTTTAGAAAACATCTTTTGCTTGTCATTCTTTCATTGACATAAAGAACAAGCATGTCAGAATTTTATGAGCAAAATGCTAACTTGTATGGTGCTCCTAATGCATATTTAGTTTTCCAGAAACAAGAGTCAGATACATATGAAATGAAATACTATTAATGACAGGAGTGGTGAGGAATTCCTCATAATTATGGCGTACACATCCAAATGCAGCATACTTTGTTCTGGAGGCTTAACTAGGTAATTACTATTGTGGTTACGGAGTTGTAAGGGATCTTAAATTATGCTGATCTCTGAAAATTGTCCTTACTTTTAGTGCTGGGATGGTACAGTTACTCTGAGAACAAGCTTCTTCAAGTTACCCACTTGGCAGGAGTGCCTCTGCCACCAGAGGGGTGGAGATGGCAATAGGAGACCAGCCAGGGGCTGGCAAGGGAGTGAGGGGAAAAACGCGTTGCTGTAGGCACAGCGGATATGCAAAGCCAGCATCTACACCTTTCATTGTGTGAACAGGGGATTGCTGAGGCTGGATGAAAAGGAGGAAAGAGCAGGGAAGATGAGCAAATAAATTCAAGGTGGGGTTGCTACGCTCACCAACTTCCACACCGCTGTGTCTATGCTGGAGCAGCGCTGCAGCAGCATCTATCACTGCACGAGCCTTGATTAACAGCAGAACTGTGCTTAATGCAGTATAGGTTAATACAGAGTCTGTCTTTAGGAGCGCCTCAACAAGGCTGCGTGTGAAAGACTGAGAGAAAGAGAGAGACCAATTCACAAAGCTCATTTAAAGTGAGCAAGAAGCTCTGGAAAACAAGGGTGTCTTCATGACTTTCACCATGTTTACAGACCTGGCTGGTTTAATGGCATTCAGCAATAAATTCCATCGCCTTCGGGAGCAATTGATAAAGGTTCTGGTAACTGCCTGCTCCAATCTACTTTGGGGAATGTTAATAAACCAGTATCCAAGGACTCCTAGGTGTGTGCCGTGGAATAGAGGGAGCTAAATGTCAGCTAATTAAGCAGAGCTGAGACCATGAAAGACCTTGTGAGTTAAAAGTTAAATATTAATATCAGTTTCAAACTTTATGAAAAGCTGGCTTAGTGGCAGGGAAGCAGAAGGGATATATATCCAGCATGCTCGTGACATTTTCCATTTCCAGTTAACTTTGCAGCCACATTCACGACTAGCTGAAGTTTTCTTAAAGCAAATTCTGGAAGAACAGCCCATAAGGAATTACAACTCTTGAGGTGACACAGACATTAATGAAGGAAGAAAGAGAAAGATTTTGATATGGCAATGTTTTTCAAATGGAAAAAAAAAAAAGAGAGAGAGAGAGAGTGAGAGCAAGAAATCTTATCTGTAATATTAACTGTGACACAAGGAAAAGGTGAGACTTCAGGAAGCCTCAGTGCTCAGTGGGACTACATTTATTTGACTGCGCATTGATCGGTTCTGCCAATTCCCGCAGTCAGGCCTGAGGTCCAGCCAGTGTCACCATCACCGAAGCACAAGAGCAGCATCAGCTTCCTGCTACTCATACTGCAAAAACACTAAAAACAAGGTCAATGCCAGCCACTTGCTGTTGAGCAGGACCAAGGGTTGGAATGTGATATTCACCGTGACACTGGTGCTCGTGAAGTGGGAAAATGAAGGTTCAGCACTATATGAAGTGTGTCACACAGTGACCAGGCTATCTTGAGCTGATCTGTTTAGTCTTTGCATTTCATTATTAGCATTGTTCATGATGCACTGTGTTAGAGAAGTGGCTCTGAGCCTCAGCCAGGATTGGGGTACCAAGTGTTTGTATGTGCATGAGCAACAGAGTTAATTCACCTGGAGCTCCTACTCCTGTCACCACACACCAAATGATACAGGAGTATTACTCCTTCATTTTCACAGGCTGAATGGGAATGGGAAGAGACTTAGCAACCTGCTTTGCTGTGGCAATGCCTTAACCCCACAGACATCTTTTCTGGCAAATTATTATTTGGGGACACAGAAGAGTCATCAGATGCCTGTTTGATGATACCAAAGGAGATTGAGACTTGTCTCTTCTTTTCCTCTCTGTAAGCTATATCATGGTGATTAACAAATATTTCTCCATTCCATGTGTTTGAGTTAGGGGTTTTCTGCCTTGCTCAGCTACATTGGCAGGCAGCAGGACGGTGTGATTCTGCCCCCAGCCCACTGCACATTGCTCGGTCCATTGTGGCACACAAAGTCACCTGCAAACTATACTCATTGAGTGAGGCAGTCCTGGCTCTTCAGGATGTAAAAGAAGAAACAGTCTCATTCCTAATACATGACATTTATGACTGATGGAAACAACAAGAGTACCCAAGATCCCCGCGTGAGCCTCCAGGTGTCTTGTGCCTAGATGGCTAAAGGTAGCAGAAAAGGCTGGGGGAAATGTGAACTCTGAGGATAGGTGGTGCACAGGGTAGATCCTGGCCTCAGATTGCCCCATCTCCCCAAAATAAGTGACTCTCCTATTTTCCCCATATTTTTGTTTCTACAGTCAAACCTTAAACTCTCAGAAGTTTAAGTTTTAAATCTGTCTTCCAGATTCAAAAGAGGGACACACCTGAAGACCTGCCTGCAGCCCTTTTCCATCCAGAGCCTGTAAGGAATAAGAAAGTTGCATCTCTCCATGGAGAAGTCTTTTTATTTGAAGACTGCTTCTCCTTAAGGGAAATGGTTTTCAGACTATTGCTTTCTGCCCAGAGCTGCTGCACTGTGGAGGGTTTAAAAAGTACTGGGGAAGAACCTTAGGAGTATTGTGTGTGGAACAAGATAGAGCTGCTCTCTTCTTAGTGGGAGCCAGAGGCTGGGACATCAGGAGGGATGTGCTGTAGGCACTCACCTTTCGCTGACTTCACAAAGTCTCCATGGTGGGAGATGTTCCTCAGCTTCTAGGAACAAGTATGTGTTTAAACATGTTTCTGCTCCAGGTGGAGACACAGACCTGGCTAACACAGCACCAGCCTTGGCCACTGCTGTGTGTTCTTGTGCATCCTCCATGTCCTTCCAGCTCCTTCAGCAAGTGCAATGCTCATGCAGAGCACCATGGAGACGGCCATTGTTTCACCCAAAGCTCCCAGGAAGGAACTCAGGAGTTACTCCAGAATTTTGTACTTGAGAGATCCCTGGCTCATCTTCTCTGATGAGCATGAAGAGCTCTGCCTATTGTACCTTTCTGTATTTAAAGACTGTCTTCTGCAGTCACTGTAGGTTTTTCTTCCCTCCTGCTTTTCATCATCTTTCCTTTTTCTCTTCCCCCATTTTTCAGTTCAGTCTGCTTATTTTATCCACCTGTTCTCTTTCTTTGAACAGTAAGGGCAGAGATCATGGGGTTTATTACATGTTGGTAATAACTTAACATCATGGGATGTCTAATTTCAGGGGCTTCCTGAAATATTGCTGTGATAGAAATAACAAACCATCAGCTCTGGCTGTTTTTCTTCAGGAAGGGTCTTCATCTCTCCTGAAAAGCCTGTAAACAGCCCTGGATATGTCTAAGGAAGCTCTGCTCTCATGAAACTGAATGAACAGCCCCTTGATTCATTTGAAGATGGTGATAAAAAGACAAAACACATACAACTGAGATCAGCCATCTGATCTTTCACCTTTGCACCCAGATGAAAAAAATGGATTCTTAACCTTTGAGCCCTACAAGTGATTTCCTGATGAGCTTCAGGAGTGGCAACAAGTCTTAAGCTGCCACAGTTCAAGGAAAGTCAGCTTGAAAGCTTCTTTTATACTTCACAGCTTCTGGATTTAGTTCTGTGTGAGAATGGTTTTTAATAAAATGTTCATTTACCTTGACAGGAAGTTGATTTTTCATGGTCGTCTTCAGGAAAGCAGGCAGGCTCCTTGGCAGAGCTTTCAGCGGTATGTTGGTGTCTGCATGGACAATACTGCTACCTATCCCACAGAGATCAAATCTTGTCTTGACTGTGCAAAAAATGAGGAAGAATGATGTCTAAGCACATGAAACACACAGGGGGAATTGTTCTCCAGACAATTCCAATTGTCAAGAGCTGCAAGTGAGGAGTGATTGTATGATCTCATGGCAGATGAGCCCACATGGGAAAGGAGAGAGTGGGCAGTAGTGATCTTCTATGAATGTCTTTGGGTATCTCTTAGATTCTAATCATTCCTGTATCACAGGAAGAGCTCCCACCTACAGGGAGAGCTTCATCCCAAGGCAGGGATCTCTTCTGCTGGTGTCCGATCTAGCTAACCTGGAGTTCCATACACACTTCTACAGCATTCTCCATATGTCCTTGCCAGAGGACAGAATGCTCACTCTCAAAACAATTTTGCAGGGACTATTTCACTGACAAGTCACAGATTTGCTTCTTTTGGATGCAGTTACCTTGAAGAAATATCCTCCACATCATTATCAGAAGGACAATTTTCAAGTTATTGAAGTGTAATCCTTGAAGCCAATCGATATTCTTCACCATGTGAATGCTTCTGAATTAAGGCAAAGAACAACTAAGGCAGAGCTGGGGCACAGCCTTACACTACACAGTCTGTTCAGTAACATGTTTTATCAAAGTTTCACAGGTATCTGGAGAGCTTAAACTTGGCCCCTGCCCTTTCTATAAATAAAGACTTTGTGCCCTTGTCCCATCCATGTTGGTTGTGCCCCAATGAGTGCCTGTGTCTTTCCCAGGAAAGAGTCTGAAACCCAAGGGAGAAGCAAAGAGGGAAAGTCTAGGGAGAAGCCAGGCTGTAGAAGAAGGTAAGGTCTGGGACAAGCCAAGAAAGCTGAATAAAGCATAAGGACTGAGGAAATACGAGAAGAATAAAGAAAAGACAGAGACATGGTCTACTATACTGCTGGGGGTAAGAGTGGGGCTACATGGGGCACAAAGAGTACCAGAAACTGGGGAGGGGAGGCCCAAGCCAGTCAAGCACATCAGCAGGGAGGAGCTATAGCTGTACAAGGAAGAATTAAGTACAGTTGTAGGCCTTTTTGTCAAGAATGACCACTCTAAAGTTTGGAGTTTTGTAATAAAACCTAGTAGTACCAGCAAAATTGTTGAAAACGAAGAAGCTGGTGGCTGTCCTTTCTCCAAACAGCCATGAGTGTAGTGCTGATGGCATTGCAGGATGCACTGTGCTGCACTTTTTTTTTTTCTCCTAAATGTGAGAAAAGTTATTTGCAAAATTGAAAAGAAACTGGGATTCCCAAAAGAATTTGGCTAAAAGTAAGTTTAAACCAATTTACAGGGAAGAGGAAGACTCAGATTATTGGGAAAGAACAGCTCAAAATGCAAACTCAGTGATGCCAGGTATCAGTTTTGCAACAGTCCCATGACGGAGCTGGTAGCAAATGTGGTGCACTGGAAGTGGTTTTTCCTTCATCAAACTGCCACAAGATGCAGACCTCACCCCAGAATGAAGAAATCTCTCCAGAGACTTCAGCTGACCCCCAGAAAACATGCCTGGGGAAATGGATGAAGGTTTGTGGAGCCTAATTTTGCCCCCTTCTCTCTGTGGCAGCCAGCTGAGCACACCCATGTGTGTAGAGCCTTCTTGCTGTCCATGGCCCAGCCATCCCCACTCTGTTTTCAGTATCAGAATGCATTTAGGAGGCACCTCAGGCATGCTTCATGCTTTGGAAAAGGATAGCTTTTATGCTGACCCATTTTCCCAGCACATCTACTGAGAGCCCCATGTGCCGAGCAGTGGACCCAGATATTGGGTATCCCTAGCACAGCAGCCTACACGAACTGAGGACCTTCAGTAATAGAGATTGGAGCTCCTTCCTTTCTTAAGACTTGCAGCAATTTTTCTGAGGAAATAAGGGTGCCCTGAGTCCCTCTAGGAGTGGGGCAGGACAAGAAAGTGGGCTGGAGTGGGAGGCGGAAAATGAGAGGAAAGCCAGCTGGAAGGAGCCGGAAGCCCCAAAGGAATGTAGATGGCAATTCACTCCTCCTTTGGGGTCCTGTCTAGAGGTCCATGTACTGCTCATCCTCCATCTGAGAGGCTGAGGAAGAGGAAGGTCTTTATCCTCCTCTTCACATGGGAACCAACTTGCTAAAATTGATGGTGTCATCTGAGGCACAGCGAAGTTTCCTAGAGGGGCTCAAAATCCCAAGTCCAGCATCTTGTGTTACAGCCCCCACCTGCCTTGCTGAGCAGCCCCTCCTTCAGCAGGGCTGGCAGGACTAAAGCCTCTTCTCTCAGTGACACCCAGCGCAGCAGTTTCCTGTAGCCTTTTGATGTGACGGCTGCAAGAAACCCGCTGTCAGTCGTATGCCGTGTGCCTGCGCTGCAGGTCTCGAGGTCTTGTACTTACTCATTCTTGCCACAGCTCCAAGCCTTCATTTTCTTGCCCCAGGAAATGCAGTTAATTATTTATTTATATTGGACTCGGGCTTGTAATACTTGGGCGCACACTACAAAGCGGTGTGTGCAAAAACCATTGCTGGCTGCTGTCGCCCATCAGCCCCCGCTTACCCTGGGTCCCTGACAAGATAACTAGCCCCATCAGCTGCACATTAAGATACATATTAAGGAACAGAAAATAAAATAGTGAGGTCCTCCATGCTTATAGCTCTGTTGAAAGCACTGGAGCTGACAGTCTGGAAAAGTTAACCCATGGTGAGCTAGTTCTTCCTCTGAGGCACCCTGACAGAGGTTTCAGCAGGCACGTCACCCAGGATTTGTCTGGGGCAAGAGGACAAGCACCAGTTGTGGGCTCTGCTACCCCCTCCAGCTGCATTGGCTCCTGACTAGGTCATACCCAGGCAACTCTGATAGTCACCTCCATTGGCTAGTGGTCAGTACAGTGTGTCCCTCCTGGTGCTAAGGGTAGAAGGTTCTAATGGGCACTGGGGTAGCTGGAGCTTTTGCAATCTGATTAATGCTGTTTGCCTGTTTGCTGTAGAATTTCAACCTGACAAGCCTGCAACTGCAGTGGTGTCACCTGCCAGAGCTGAGCTCTGCTGTCACCAACCTTCATCCAGGCAGCAGCTCTGTGGGCATGCTGGTGGCTCTGCCTAGGGCTCGGTGTTCTGGGTTGTGTCTGCCTTTACAGATACATACAAAAGTCTCCTCCACTGCCCTTGGGATGCTAGATAGTTTGCCAGATGGCTTCTTTGACAGCATGTTTCTGGTGGGATCACCTTGAAGCCAGGTCCTGCCTGGAGCAGGTCAGAGCTGCACTCCAGCAGTTTGGGGCTTGACAAACAGGACAGCGAGCACCAGGGAGGGCCAATGTCTGGATCACCCCTTGGTAGAACAGGAAGCCTGGATTCAAACTGTGATTTGGAGTCGGGCAAGAAACCCAGGTTCCCCAGGTGTTCAGCAGACCACATGTTGAGGTAGGTGTCCCTCACCCTGGGGCTGCTCTCTGTTCACCTTGGAAGACAAGTGGAGTTGCACATTTTTGGGAAAGCCCTCAGTGCTGGCAGGGAATTGTGCCCACGGCTGTTGATATACTCATTCAAAAACTTTGTGTCAAGGGCAGTTACAAGGGCTAGCTGCAAAGCATGGCCAGGACTAGGTTACTTGCCAGGCACTGACGACACAACCACTAAATGCATTCTTCAGCTCCCTGTGTGCCAGGCTGATCCAAAGCCCCAGCTCACAGCACAGACACTCTGCCCATGCCACTCTCATAGCTGGGACTGCTGCTTGTGCCTAACTAGAGCTCTGCATCCTAGGAGGAACCTCAAGAGATGTCTACTTTCTATCCAGGCTTTGATGGTGGTATTTTTCTTATTCTTTAAGAATAAGAGAAGCTGCTCCTTTCTTCCAGCCCCTGCACAGCTCCCTTGCCAGGGGATGTGTGTTTTGCAGCTCACTGCTCAGGTAGCAGAGCAAGAAATCAGCTGTTCTGGACCACAGCAAGGTTTTGATCCTTCACGAACAGGAGCTGGGATTTGAGCAGAAGGATTTATTAATTATTTTCTGAAGATCTATAAAGGCAGTTTGGATGGCACTGGGATTATGACTTAGGTCTGGGAGTCCAAAAATGCTCTTTGCACTGCCTGGCTCTACCACCAGCTTCTTACATGACCTCAGGCATATCCCTTTGCTGCTTTCTACCTTGATCTCCCCATCTGGCATGGGAAGATAATACCACCCTGCCTTGTATGGCTATTGGGAAGATAAGTTTGTCATCGTTCTTTGAGGTACTGAGATGCTACAGGAGATGGATAATGAGACAGACAGAAAGATAGCTAGATAAATCAATCTCTTCTCGTTCAAGTGAAAACAGGCTCTGCAGGTGCAGTGTTTGAGATTAATCATCAGAAAAATTAGTTCTCTCAGTATCTTTTCAGGAGGAAGAAACAGCCGTAGGGCCCAGTCCTGAATACAGTTACGCACATGAGTAACCTTAACTTGAATTCAAAGAGGTTGTGCGAGTAAAACTACTTGTGTGAGCCAAGAGTTGCAACCTCTGGAAATGCCTACATAAATGATTTGTCCCAGCTGGCACATTTCCCTAAGTCACCTGGATGCTTTTGAATATTCCCTTTGGACATTTCTTTCTGCCCTTTATTAGCCAGCTGCTCCATTAGCAACTGGCTTCCTTAGGAGCAGGGGATTCCAGCATTGCAAATGAAATGAAACACAAACAAAAACAAACAGGTTGCTGATGAGCCTTACACATACTGTGTCTTTATACATGCTATAATTTTATTATTAGTCCAAACTAACCTGTCACACTTGTGACATCACATATAGTATGTTTGCCCTATGTGAAACCTTGTCAAACATAGATTTTTTTTTCTGTTTATTGTATCAGAAAAGGGAAACTTTAATGGCAGCTAAGTGCTATTTGAACTTCTCTACCAATGTGCCCTATAGGAATCACTCTTTTTTTTTGCTCCAGACTGGAGTATGGAGCCCTTTAATATGCCAGACTGAAGTCAGAAATTGAATAGGGTTATATATTCAGTTGCCATAGTTGCCATATGGTGCCAACATTGAATGAAATAAAACAGAAGTCCTGAAGGACTGGGAGTCAATATTTGGGCAGCCAGCACAACACCGACTCTGGGACAAAACCTTCAGCCTTGGCAGAGGATGACACACAAAAAAAAAAAAAAAACCAAAAACACCCAACCCTGAACGGCCAAAAATCTGCTGCAAAGGCAAGAGAAAAGTCTCAGCAAAGGAGAAGCCAAAGCAGCGCCGTGTTGGGATGTGTCTGCGCCCGGAAGGCGCAGGAGAGCCAACCCGGGCGGTGCGGGCAGCCAGGAGAGAAAACTCATCGGAGTGTGAAGTGGAGAACAGTTCCAACAATTGTCAGGACAAGAGGAAATGCGTCTCAGCCCGGCTCAGCCTCGCCTATCCCGGGTGAACAATTACCCGGCCAGGGTCTGCTGGCATGAAAGGCAGCTCAAAGGAAACCGGAGGGCGAAGGCTCCACGGAGAAAAAGAGCGAGGAGCTAAAACCAGGTGGATGTAAACAAATAGGACAGGACAGTAAGGCACCCGATGTGGGCATAAGGGATGGGGAAGGCATTATAAACCCGATGGGGTTTGATGTGTGTCGTGAAAAGGGTGCCTAGGACCCTGGCATTTCACAGTGGCGAGAACAAAAGATTTTAGGTGGTGATAGTAGATGGGGGGTGGGAGGGGGAAGGAAAGGGGGGAGAAAAGGAGAAAAGAAAAAAAAATAAGAAGAACAAAAGATAAATAAGGGGTTTTTTTTGAGAAAAGGAAAAAATGAGAGAGAAAGAGAAAATAGGCCTTCCCAAATCTATTTAAAATTACTTATTTCAGCATTCACAAAGAGTTGCAGGATACTCACTAGGCTGAACACAATGCAGAGCATCCCCATATCAATATTTCTTCCACTTTTAGTTAACAGAGCCCTCCCATTCTAATTAAAATAGCTTCATGAGGACTGAGAGTTGATTTCAGAAACTCAAGCTATCAACATTTGCAGGTTTATATATAGAGGGGAGGGGGGGAAATTAAGCTACCAGGGAACTAGCACCCAGGAGTGCCAATATTATCAGGAAAATTAGAAGGGCTTTGAAATCTCTCCCAAGTGTCTTGAGGAACTTTGAGCAGCATCCACTGCCTGCAGAAAGCAGGTCTAAGGGAGTAAAAGGCTGCAGAGATTTACCCCTCTGCAGGATCTGGCCCTGGTTTCATCTATACTCAGGTGAAATGTATAAAATATGCCAAAATGCTGGCCGGGCACTGTGACCTTGCAGCTGCATTAGCTGGGGGAAAAAAACAACCACTGGTTTGGTTGGTTTGATTTAAAAAACACCAAGCACTGAAGCTAACAAAAGGAACAGAATCCCCTGGTCCTTCTGGAAGAGGATTTAATGCCAGAAACAAGGCAAGGGACGGCAAAAGGCCCTCCTGGACGTGAATCCATAGGCAGGTATCCTTCTGTATCAACGGGGAGAAATCCGGTAGATCTAAAAGGTCGGTAGGCGCCGTGCGTGCTGTATTTAACCAAAGTCTGCAGAGGAGGAATATTGTGCAGCCACCAGCGCAAGGGTAAGCAGGGGGAATCCTGCAAGAAACCATAATTAAGCTGCAAGAGACTCCTGCTCCTCTTAAAACGAAGAACGGAGAGAACAAGAAGCGGCCAACGTGGCTTCATCAGGGACGGCGCAAAGATCTGAGGCTCCAATTTTTTTTTAATTAAAAAAAAAAAAAAAAAGAAGAAGAAGAAGAAGGAAAAAAGCTGTAGTCAAAATTAGAAAGCAAGAGGGGGCAGGGGAAGGAATCAAACAAGCATACTCAAATTCAGTTAGGGATTACAGGCAAAATAATAAGGAGAAGGGGAAGGGGGGGGAGAATTTAAAGCTAACCAAAGGATGTAAAAAGGGCTTTAATACCTATATCAAAGGAAAAAGACTTTCTGGAGAGATGGTAGGTCCATTAATTAATTACAAGGGGATTAAATTAAGGATGAATTAAAAAAACTAATGGCTGGACTGATGAACTTATGTTTTTTCTTTAAAAAGTCTATCCTGATAAGAATAAAAGAAGTTGAGACAATTTTCATAGGAAGGTCAGAAAACTTAGCAAAATAAACAAGCACAGGTAAAAACAATGGGGAAGTGTACATCAAATTACCTGTTCAATCTTTTCCTGCCTTTTGGTCACAGACTGCCTGAGAGGGTAGTGTAGGTTTCTGAAATGTCTGTTATTAAGTACTTTTGCACAGTGTTTTCTGAAATGGTGTGTGTGAAGCATGCGTTGATGCTAAGCTGCTCGCTATGAGCATTTGCTGCTCAAACCTGAGGCTGTGGGGCTGCATCCAAGTGGACAGATAGGGCAGGGTTTGTATTGCTGTTGCCTGAGCCAGTGGGTGGAAAGTCCCCATCAGGCACCATCTTGCCCTCAGCCAGGCCTCTTCATCATCACAGTTTGTGGTCCAAAAATATTCTTACATATACAGTTAAAACTATTGCCTTTATTCTTTCACAAGTAGCCCTGCAACAAACCTGTTTAGCCAAATACCTGCAGGATCTTACACTGGAATTTCTTAAGGACAAGCATAACAAATATGCCAATTCTGTTTGAGTCTATGAAATACAACCACATATAAACTACCTGATCTGTATTTCTTCACTGCTAAAGGAATTAGCTAACAAATTTCCTAAAGCACTGCAATTGCTTTTTTCCTTCTCTCTTTTCCTTTTCTCTTCTTTTCTCTTTTCTTTTCTTTTCTTTTCCTTTTCTCTTCTTTTCTCTTTTCTTTTCTTTTCTTTTTTTTCTTTTCTTTTCTTTTCTTTTCTTTTCTTTTCTTTTCTTTTCTTTTCTTTTCTTTTCTTTTCTTTTCTTTTCTTTTCTTTTCTTTTCTTTTCTTTTCTTTTCTTTTCTTTTTAATGAAAAGCTTAAGAGCTCTAGGAAAATTGGGAAGGAAATAATAATGATGCCAAAGAATGCTATCTGGTCCTGCTTGTTTTTTAGTAAAATGAACATATCCACTGAACTCATTCAAGTATAATAGGAGAAACTTCATATGGGGTTTCTCTATGTAGGGAAATTGGTAAAAATCAGCCATTTGGGGGGGTGGGGAAGAGAGACTGAGAAATAGCCACTCTGTAACACCTCCCCATGTGGTCAATATCCATAGATAAATGAGGTTTTGGCTCCAAATAATCACTGTGTCTTTGGAGTAGAGTTTTCTAGAACCTTTAGAGCAGATTGTACAAAGAATGTATTCCAGATGTTGGGATTTATTTTATTTCACTGTAGGTACTCCAGACATTTTTTCTCCAAGCAGACGAATCCTTGCCGCTAGACCTGAAGATGCTGGGAACCAAAGAGCATCTATCCATTGACTTAGATGGGACTGGGCACTTAAAAGTTAACAATGAATAGCTGGGATTCACAAAAACCAAATCTTGACCAGCAAACACTGAGTTTGTTTTTACAGAAACAGAAAATTTGTGAATTCGGGTCTGGTGGTCAAAATTTGTGGGATTATCCATGTGAGCAGCACTCAGAACTGCTCAGCTGGGTCCTTGGATTTTAATAAAAGTCACTGCTGTCTCCCTGCATCTTGCTCCCAACATTAATTCAGATTGACATGTTTCCGAACATCTCTCAGCAGAAAGAACTGAGGAATGGCAACAAGCTGATCCGGGGAGCTTCTGGTGGCATCTCAACAGGTCAAGATCCCGACGCAGGCCACCGCCACACAGGTGAGCACATGTAAATGCACTTGGCAGCCTATGATGTGTTTCGTTATATTTAGTGCATCCTCTCTTCAGCCCCATGTCACTCTGTCCTTCCCCACTGCAGCCCCATCACAAATACCTGAGCTCCTCATACATGAAGGATATTCTTACTGCAACCAAGCTAATGAGTGTCCTTCATTCCATACCTGAGCCCTATTGACTCCTGAGGATTATAAATGTGATTAAATGATTTGCCAGATGAGGAGCTTGTTTACCAGCTGTTTCAATGATCTTAAAGAAGAAATTAATGGCTTGTTGGCGTAATGTGTGACCTAAGATAAGCTGGGTGGATTTGGAAATCCCAAAGATGAGAGCAAAATAAGGTAAAGGAATCTGAAAAGGCAGGGAAAATGAGTGGAGAATGAAATGGCATTCAACATAGAAAATAGAAGCTACTACATTTGTGGAAAAATAATCTAAAACCCAGTGATAAAAAACCCAAGAAGCAGTAATGCTGCAAGAGATCTGGAGATGATAGTGTGGAGTAAATTAGACATGAGTTTGCCTTGAGATATGGCAGCAGCAAAAAAAAAAAAAAAAAAAGGCCAATTTGATTTGGGGCTGAAGACATCACATCACAGTGCAAGAAGGTAATAGTCCGTCTGCATATGGCTCCGGTGCAGTAGCGCCTGCAGTATTTAATTATGGGCACCACATTACCTGAAAGATAGTGACAGATTGAAAATTATTCAGAGGAGAGCAATAAAAATAGTTCAGAGGCTGGCAGGATTGAGTTATGAACAAAGGCAGAGTAATAGGGATGCAGAGCCCATGCCAGCAAGGTGCTTATCCCTGCGAGCAGGAATGGGTGGTAGCCAAGCTGGGTCTGCCTTTCACCAATTTTCCTCCCTTGTTTCAGCACAGAACTGGTGTGTTCCTGGGCCCCAATGTTGACTGCATCTGCTGATGGAGCAGTTGTGTAGCAAAGTGGCTGAAGGGCAGAATTCACTTGAGATGTGCACTGAGAAACAGTAGCAGAAAAAAACAAAACTGCAGATACTGGAGTTGAGGTTCATGGGTTTGACTGTTCTGAAGCCTCTGTTCTGGGGTGCTAAATCATGAGCCAATAAATACCCTGGGTGCAGGGAAAGGAGATGGAAATCCAGGTCATGTCTTGGTGGATGCGCTTTCAGTGTAGCACCTGTTGTGCCTCCAGCCCATGGAAGGAAAGAGATAGCAGAGTCACAGTCTGAATGCACAGCCTGGTGCGGCCTTTGAGCAACCACAAATGGATGGGTGAAAACTCCTGAGTAATAGCAAGTCAAAGAAAAAGATGAGAATGAGGAAAGGCAACCACACAGGTTGAGGACAGAGAGATGGAAGACCTGAACCTTTGTGGCTTCAATACCCGACCCATCTGAAAATCTAAAAACTGATGATCTTGTGCCTGTTCAAATTTTCTTTTTTATCTTTTTTCTTCTTCTTTTTTTATCCCTTCTGTTTTGATGTTTACTAGGATGCATGTGTGCTTGTTGAGATGGAAAAAAAGTGGAGAAAAGGTTCTTCACAGAAGACAGGAAGAGAAGCTGTGCCAGGGAGCTCAGGTAAACAGAAGAGTCTTTGGGAGTTGATAAAATGGTTTGTGAAGGGGAAGAGAAACCTTCCTTCACTTTCTTTCTAAAACAAAGGAATTTGCTGAGAAGAAATAGTAAGTAAAAAGGAGCCATGATAAAAGCTCTTTGCTACAGTGAGGGACAATCTGGTACAGGCATTTTGCAAATAGTTGGTAACATCAGGGATGGACAAGATAATGTAATGGGATGCAGTTCCGAACAGAGGCTTTCTGCTGCCTAGGGCAGATGTGGCTGCTCCTTTCCAACATCTTCCTAATATCCTAAGTCCATCCTTTGATGCACCTTGTCAACAGAAATGATGAAAAGCACAATTTAAAGCTACAAGTGGTGGGCAAATATCTTGTAAACAGAGAGAAACCAACTATTCTGGTGAGAGACCTGACAGTGTTGTGTATCTTGAGATGACCTGAGCTGATGCCACTTCATTTAAACACAGTGCTCTCACTTACTGATAGCACCTACAGATGTCTGCTTCAGTATAACTCAGTTCTTGCTGATCTGTGTTCCATTTTCACTGTGTAAGGAAGGGTTTGGTTTAATGGTCTGTTTGGCACACAGACCCTGGCAAGCAACTCTTCTATCAGATACAGTGTCTGGAAGCATGATGGTGTCAGTGCTTTGAGAGCAGATTCAAGCTGTATCTTTGAGATTTCTCTGGATTTGGGGCATGTAGATGCCACTTTAAAAGCACTGTCATTTCCTGTATTTGAAAGTGACTCTTTTCTGAATAGAATTTCACTGGGGAGTTTCTTTGAGAAGAGAACAGAGCTGGATGAAAAGAGCACAGATTTACACACTTCTTCTCAAGTTGAGCCCTTCTGCAAATGTGCTCCATTGACATGATCCCTTCTTTTTTTTTTTTTTTTCCCTTTTCTCATCTCATAAATTAAAAATGCATTTAAAATTTGTGCAGGTTTTCAGCAACCCTGATAAAGACAAAGACATTTGTCCTTGTAAGTGGAAAAGTGGTTGCAATACAGGATGGGAGGCCGAGTCTGCTCCACTCCATGTGCACCTAGCACCCTGCGTCTCCCAGAAAGGAGCTTCACCAAACCCCATGGCTTGATCACTGACTAAGGGGTAGAGATACTTCCAGACTTTCATATTTTACCCAGTGATGGTTCAACATAAAATACAGATTCAATCCAAAGACCAGGATCCTTTCTCCCAAGCAACCATTGTAGCCATTGGGCGATGATCTCATGAGCATCCTTCCCAGAGTGACCTTGTTCTCCTACTCCAGCCATCCATATATTCTGGTGCTCATTGCTCCAGTCTGTAGAAACAATACCCTCATCAGCTCCTGGCTCTGCCTCACAAGCAGGGACTTTGGAGATGCTTGTGGCAGGACCAATGCCTTGGTGCAAGCCCAGGCACGTGAGTTGAGCAGCAATCATGGCAGAGAGTGAAGAGCATGGCAGCTACTGTCTACAGAGTCAGTCTAAGGACCAGGAAGTGGAAGTCACTCTAGATTTGTTATATTTTTGTGTCAATATCAGTGCTTAACACCTTCATGGCATGAATTAAAAAGTACTTCTGTTGTCCTTGTGTGGTTTCCTGGGGCTTTTTAAGGCATTTCCAAGAAAGAGAAAATATTTCCCTTCCCTTGCCTTCCCTGTCCTCAGTTTACTTGAGGAGTAAAAAAAAAAAGCCAACAGCACAGATTTCACTCCATTTTGCTGCAAACCCCAAAGTGTGGTGAGATTTTCAGTTCTCCATAGCTCCCAAGAGAGGTCATGGCACCATTTCAAACTGGTGTCTGGGAAATTTTCTGTCTGGGCAGAAAAGTTTTAACCTGACAACAAAAAGTTGCCTGCAGGAGGAAGGCCTTGCTGACCAACAGTATCAGGTATCTCCTCATCTAACATCATGAAGTGACCCTGGGGATGCAGTAGGCTTCAGTGCTGAGGACTGAGACATTTATGAGCTATCCTAGAGGGAAAGGCAAACATGTTTTGGTTGGTGGGCTTCAGAGAACGTGTATTGCAGGTGGTGCTGATAAGGGTTGTAGGCAGTGAAAAAGCAAGGGGCTTTTTGCTTCACCTATGTAGTGTAAACTGTCTACAATGAAGGTAGGCAGCTTAAAAGCTCTCTATATGTATGTGTCTGTGTGTCTCTGTGTGTCTCTCTGTGTGTGTGTGTGTTGGTATTAAAATAGGGGCTGACTTGAGAGGGGAAACATCAATAAAGTGTCAGGAGAATGCAAAAAAAAGGGGTCTTTCTCCTGGAGCTGAGAAATGAAAACCATTCTGTTTCAAACAAAATCCCATCCTGGCCACCCTGTTCTGCTATGGAGTGAAACTGTCAGATTTCTGTGGGGTGCATGCACAGTACTCAGAGCTGGTTGAGCCCTGAAGGACACATTGTGCCCCATGCCCAGGCAGCTCCCCGTCCTAGGAACATCCCCCACTGCTCCTTTAACCCAGCTTCAAAAGTCTCCAGTGCCAGATTTTTTACAACGCTCCCAGGTAACCTCTCCCAGTGTTTAACTTTCTTTATAGTTTGACATTTTACTACGGTCTAACCTACTTTTTTTTTTTTTGGCTACAAATTAAGCTGATTATTTCTCCTTCTACCCCCAGTGGATCTAGAGAACAACTGATGCTGTTTTTCGCTGCAACAACCTTTTACATCTTGGAAAACCATTACCCGTCCTCTCGTTCCTAAATTAAACAAACCCAGTTTCATCATTATTTTTTTTCTCTCACAGGTCAAGCTTTCTAAACTGTTATGCCATTCTTGCTCTTCTTTCAACTTTTCCAGTCCCTTTTAAAAGTCTGGCATCGAAAAACAGACGCAGCCCTTGAAACCCAGCTGCTGCTCAGCCCGGTATTAACAAGAGGACACAGTCTCAAACTGCGCCAGGGAGGTCCAGACTGGATGTTAGGAAGAAATTCTACACAGAGAGAGTGATTGCCCATGGGAATGGGCTGCCCAGGGAGGTGGTGGAGTCACCATCATTGGAGGTGCTCAGGAGGAGACTTGATAGGGTGCTTGGTTGCATGGTTTAGTTGATTAGGTGGTGTTGGATGATGGGTTGGACGCAATGATCTTGAACGTCTCTTCCAACCTGGTCTATTCTATTCCATTCCATTCCATTCCATTCCATTCCATTCCATTCCATTCCATTCCATTCCATTCCATTCCATTCCATTCCATTCCATTCCATTCCATTCTATTCTATTCTATTCTATCCTATTTTATTTTATTCTATTCTATTCTATCCTATCCTATCCTATTCTATTCTATTCTATCCTATCCTATCCTATCCTATCCTATCCTATCCTATCCTATCCTATCCTATTAACACATTGCAGGAAGGGATGCATCTTAGGTTTTCCCCATTTTCCCAGGATTTTTGTCCTATCATTGCCTACTCCATTTGTGGTTCAGCACAAGCCTCAAGTTCTTTTCTGGAATACCCCACTTTGGTAACGAAACTCCAAGGGATTTTAAATGCGTTGCTCGGTCGTGGCTTCTGTCACTGTGGTTTGTGATACAGTTGAAACGAAGGTGGAAAAGCTCTACCTGGTGCAACACAAAGGAATGTGTATAATCTTCTTCATTTCAGTAAACTCGCTTTTAAAACGTCGAGGTTTTAGCATCAAAGGCATAATCCTCTTCAGAAACATATATTACAACATAATAAGTATTCTTTAGGGCTTTGGAAGTCATCCCTTAATAAAGTCATAGCACAACTTGTAATGTTACAGCCGATGTCAGATGTTAAGAATTCCGCAGTATAAATTAACATACAAAATCTTAGCGTATGGATCAGGTTTCTCCAGGTAAGTGGAAGGGCTTGCTATGGTTAATTTGAAACACAGGCAGTGCCTTTCGTGCACTCATACCCTGTTGGCTTCTTCAAACTGGGCATTTCTCTTTTTCTTTAATGAATGTATGTATTATTGCACACTTTGCACTTCACTGCTGGTGGATCATTTCTCCCCAAACTTGCTCCACATGCACTTTCCTAGTAGCAATAATAGGACAGAAGTACATTTCCCTCTTACACTCTGTGTAGAAATTAATTCAGAACAACCCTTTAAGGCATCTCAGATTTGTTCAGGTCTCCTATTTATGTTGATTAATTTTAGTTTTGAAAATGCTTATCCTTCAAGACTCTCATACTGTTACAAGAAGTTTAACACAGTCTTTTCAATGAATCCAGGAATTGGAATAAGGACTGGAACCATGTGCAGGTCAGATACTCTGTGTTACCTTGGTGTAATGATAAATTCAGTCACAAAATTAAAAGCAAATCATGTCTCTTGCATCGCTCTTTTCTTTTTCATTTATTAATAGAAGAGTTTTCCAGGTGTTCAGTAAACCTAAAATAATGATAAATTACAGAATCACAGAATCACCAAGGTTGGAAGAGACAGTATCACAGTATCCTTGAGGCTGGAAGAGACCTCGAAGATCATCGAGTCCACCTTTTATAGCTTTGTGTCACTAGATAAATTAAACTCAAACAAAACATTTGCATTAATATATATATATGTATAAAATTATTGTATTAATTGTCTTGGGCTAAATAATTGTAAAGGCTCTATTTTTGGCTGAATTGTATCAGGATTTCTCTTTAGAGGAAAAATAAGAGCTGCTAGAACCCCCAAAATAGAAAATATGCTTGTGCACTGACTAGCACTTCCTTTTCAAGCTGAAAATGAGAGAGAAGAGTGATTTTTCTCACCCTTTGTGGGGTTTGGAGGGGCTACATGGGGCCAGGGCAGCACCACCAGCAGCCCCAGCTCTGGGTGCTCTGACTCTGTCAGAAAAAAGCCTCCCTGCTCCCATACCCTTGTCTCACACAGACATGCATATACGTACATAACGGAGATCATACACAGCAAACCATCAGTGTATCTTCTTGAAACACTATCATCCGATTGGGATTTATTGCTCAGCGAATCATCCTCACCTTGCATTTTCCAGCTAGTGCATATCATGTATTGGCACAGCCTCAGATACATTTTCTTTTTCCCTCAGAGAGAATAAATATGGGGGGAAAAAAAAAGTCTATCTTTTTTTCTTTTCTTCCCCCCCCCCCAAATGTAGTTTTTCCTCCTCTTTTCTAATTATATTTTTTTTTCCTTTTAATTCACAAAGGCAATAAACAAATACCAAGGAGACCTTACAACTTCAGTAGCTCTGTAGGCACAATGATATTTTTCACAAAGCATTTTGTAATTACTGTAACAGAGGCATGTCTGTCGTGATTGGAGTGCATCAGCTCTTGTGAATACTAGAAATGTGGCTGGTAAGATGCAAGTAAGAGCTTTCCAAGTAATGGGGGTAATTTATGCACCCTTATTATGAAAACATTTTCCAGCCATTGTTCAATTTGGGTGCAGTTTGCTTATTTAAGCATAGAATGTCACTCTGTCATTTCACACTTCTCCACCATCCTCTCTGTTGATTACACTTTGTCTGAGACACATGAAACAATTAGTTATTGATAGAGTTTAAGGCTTATGCATGGGGGAGGGGAGAAAAATTTATGCATTAGGAAACATTGCTGTCTCAGCCAAAAAAAACTGTTGTAAAATATTCATCCTAGGAACATTCATCCAAGGAATCTAGTGAGTGTTTAGAGCAAATGTGAGGAGGAGAGCTTTGTATCTCTGCTGGCAGTGTAAATGCAGAGCATCACTGCACACTCTGTGCTAGAGAGAGCAGTCCATCTAAACCAGTGGGCATGCAGTGGGGTTCTGTTTGATGGGGACGAGTGCTCAGCACAGAGAAAAAAGGGACAGGCAGGAACCTGCCCAGCTGAGTTGAAGGCTTTTTTCATACTTAGGATTGCACATAAGGCACAAAGGTATCGCTGAACTGAAGACAGGGTAAATCTTAAGGGACATTAGCTCCACTTGCAAGCCAAGAAGTGGCCCAAGCAGATGAGAATAGCTTCTGTAGAAGCTCTATGGAAGGGAAAGGTGAACCCCAAAGACAGAGGACACAAACCCCACTGCCTCCTAAGCCCTGTGGCTTCTCTCCATCCATCTTATTGTGCTCTGGCCTTTTTGTCCCTTGCACAGCCACAGTTGCTCATTCACACCCCAGGGAGCTGGCACACAAGCAACGCCATGGTAGTAAAGACGATGGCGTAAGTACTTGGCTTCCCATCTGCCAGCCCTGCAAACCTCCCAGGGATAGAAGACGCAAGCTCAAGCCTACCCTGCTTCTATTACCTGCCTGTGTTTTTAGGCTGCTCTAATTTGCCCACATGGTGTCAAGTGGGTACCGCACAGCTCACAAAATTAGGGAGGTGCAGCTGAGCACACTACATTCCTTCCTAGGACCAGCTAGGCACCATCGGACAGCAGGAACTCCTGGAAAGGTCCAAGGGGCTCTGGAGCATTGGTTGGGAGACAGAGACTAGCCCCTCTGTGTTTGCAGTATCACCTTCCCTTTTTCCCCAGGCAACATGATCAGATATAACTATAATTATAGGTATGTTGTCATCCGAGCTGTTTGTCAAGAGAGTTGGGTGTTAACTATGACTTTCCCAGACTGCAGCAATTTCAGGCAAGCCTGAATCCCACTTGCAGTTAGTGTTCTTAGATGTGAGTGGTATTTTTAGCATTTATGATTACAAAAATCTCATGTTTGAGCAAGATCTGAGATAAGATTTTAAGACCCTATTTGTCTAATAGTCTCACTGGGATGTATTACTGCATGCAAAAGCATGATGGAAGAGATTATAAAAGGTGGTCTTTTCGATCACAAAATGTTCTCATTTCTGAATACAGAGCTATGAACTGAAGCACAGCTAGTACCAAGCAGACAACTCTTGATATCACTATTTAATAGAGTGACAGTTGTCCTTCGCATGGGACATATCCTGCACCTACTGACATATGTAATATAAGCCCCTCAGCTGGAGTGCTGCAAGAACAGACCCCTGGGAAGCAGTTAATGTCTGCAGGGACCTGAGTGTCCCTTCCAAATCCCAAACTAGAGGGGACCCTGTGTGGGAAAGGTCCTCCTGGGTGTATGTACTAGTAGGTCAACTGCTTTGCTGGTTCGTTCCCCCCACGGGATGAGAGAGAATAATTGGGCCTACAATTAGTAACAGAAATACGTGTGTTTCTGAGGCCAAAAAGACATCACTATGACGAACACTTCAAAGCTGAATAATGAATTCAAAACTTCAGTCCAACTTGCCAGTTTGGGGTCCAGCTAAGAATTTACCCCAGGCAGGGTAAATTCTTACCCTACAGGTAAGAGAGGCAGGTCCCCTCCCCTCATATTGTCTTTTTGATTGATTCAATGAGTGTTTAAATGCATCCCTTTGCCCATGTGAAGGTGGTTATGGATGCTGGACTGATGCATTTCAGTTAAGGATGCTAAGAATGGTACTCAGAGGAAGTCTTTTGGTCTTAAGAGTTTGATGATGCTGCAAGCCCCTGATCGCTCAGCCCTGATGAGGAAAACAAAACCAACCATAAAAAAAGCACAGTGTGAATACACCTGAAATGCAGACAACAAAAGTTGGAAAAATCACTAGATTGAAAGATTGAAACAAATTTTTTAGCCAGAATTGTGGCCTTTTTTTCTGTCGTTCCCAGCCACGATGAGATCTGGCCCTGAGGTCAAACCTCATGTCGCCAAGGGGACTGCAGACTGGCCACTGCAGTGATGCCAGGACTTGCTGTTGGATCTGATTCACGTTTATGGAGGATCTCATCATGGCAGAATTTAAAGCACACATTGAATGACTTTAATGGGGTTTTTTTTATAGGGCTGGAGAGGTGTGAAGGAACTTGAGTTCATTTGGCATCCAGTGAGTGCTAATGAACTTACACATAAATACCTCCCAATTTCCATGCCGTGGAAAGAGGATAACAATTCTTGCCTCCTTTGCTGGCTTGCTAATAAACTTTATTCATTAGCA